>JAODPA010136469.1:0-16300 GCA_025585075.1 Nepenthes mirabilis
TATACATGCACATGAAATTATAAGTTTAATTTGTAGAATTCAAATTGCCAAGCAACTCTCATCCATATACAATCAATATGTACTTACAAAATTTATAATGCCTCAAAAGGCATAATACATAACATTTATTTATACATTAAAGTTACACCACGTACAAAAAATTTGAATACACATTCATATAAGAAAAAAATAAAATTTTTCCATCAACAAAATCTTCATTTTGAAACTTGACCAGCCATATCTGCAAATAAAAAAGCATTTAACTTGATCAATCTCCTTGAACATTATTATTGGGTCCAGAATTGGAGGTGGGCCCAAAGAAACAAAGCTCAGTCAATGAAGTATCGGCTCATTTTCTTCTTGAGCCCTAGTTGGATAAAGCACGCAATCCACTTAGCATCACAGACCGGCAGCCAATCAGCGCATCACTGCAACAGACTGTTGCTGCAGGTGCCAGCCTAGAGGATGCTAGCCAATGGAAGGGAAGTCAACGCTGCAAACCACAACGCACGCTGCCCTCCTAGCTACTCAGCCAACCCACGCGCAAGCACCCGATCAAGCGTTGTCAATGCCCTGTGACGGTCCCTACGCCACCGTGAGGTGACAACTGACACCGATAGTTGTCCCCAGTAGTTAGAGGCTGACGAACTCCAACCTGCCACGTGTTGACAGTTGCCATGCCCAAAGCTCTTCATCTCACAGCCTATAAACATCCTTTCTTCTAGCAAGAAAAGGAGAGAGAAGAAAAATCCGCTACGTGGGTAAGCTTGCACTCCTAGTCGAAACTTAGTTTCCAGGAGAGCAAATGAGAGCCCTAATTCCTCAAGCCTTGATCGAGCATCTTAGTGAGCCACTTCATACAGTGCACTCTAAGGAGCCAAGCCTCCCTACACCCGCTCATATCTACTATCACTCCTAGCCTCTTTCCGTTCATTGCGGAAGGATACTGACTTGAGCGTCGTAGTGTTTTCGGTAGGAGAACGATCCACCGACCTCTGGCCTCTTATTTATAGTTTGTATTGTGTAGAGTCCAAGTTACCAGAGACGGAGGCCGGACCCAATCGAGATCGACCCGCAGTGGAAGATCCGAAGGCTCTCTAATACATACAACAATCGGGTACTCGGGACGTAATATTGGCGCCGTCTGTGGGAACATAACAAAAAGTCTAAATCCTAGTCCCAGTATCCCTCTCTCATACAAAAGATAGTCAACGTCAGAATGCAGGATAGTGCACCTCAGCGAGACGTCGCCCCCCGCGGTGATGACCCCTTAGTGGGTAGTCGTGCTGGTGGGCGCCCAGAGCCTGACGTTTACAAGTTGGCCGCAAACGTCGACGACATGAAGCAAATGCTCCAGGCGCTATGCGCCGAAAGGGGAGCATGTTGGACCAGAGCTCCCCCTTCAGGGCCTTGGGTGTCGGCCTCCGGGCGGGGAAGGCGCAATGCAGGGGCCCGCAGGGTGGAGACCAACGGGCCTAACGACGTCGATGACCCAATGGCCTCTAGCAGTAGGGCCTAAATGTTAGCAAGAAGACTCCCAAGTGGAGACGAACCGGCAGAAAGCTCAGAGAGGCGGAATCCTAGCAACTCTCGCGACGATAGAAGGCCTCCCACTAGGAGGGAGGGGTCATGCAGCGTATAGCCGCTTCGTGTGAATGGCTGTCACGCCCAACATGACCCTCAAGACAATTTGGAGCTCTGAAACTTCATTAACGCGAAGAGGAGTGAGTCCATCCCTCGGATTGAGACAAAGCTGGGGAAAAAATGGAACCATTTGTTTAAGGATGAACCCAGCCAATCCGCATTAGATCTTTGAAGGTCCCCATTTGTTATGGACATATGGACTCAGCAGCTCCCCCTTAAGTTTAAAATGCCAACATTGGATGGCTATGATGAAAGTACAGACCCGATAGACCACTTTAACTACTTCCGCACCCACCTGTCTCTCCAAGGAGCGAGCGAGGTTTCCATGTGCTAGTGCTTCCCCCTTACCATCAAAGGGGACGCTTTGCTCTAGTTCTATGGCCTTCAGCCCAACTCCATTCGAAACTTTGATGAGCTCACCGACAACCTTTTGAGTCAATTCGCCTCTAACAAGAGGAGAGAGAAGCAACTTTGGTATCTTGTCCGCCTTCGCCAGTGGTTGTCGGAGAGCCTGAGGCTGTTCCTTGCTCGCTTCATAACCGAAGCTCGCTGGATGCCCCATCTTTCCGATTAGATGAAGCTTAGTGCCTTCCTCGCTACACTGGCGGCAGGAGACTTCTTCAAGCACCTGACGCACCAACGCCCTCAGACCTCTCGAGAAGCTGAGGCTATTGCTCGCGCCTATATTTTGGTTGAGGAGGACAACGAACCCAGACATCCCAAATGCGTAGATTGAGTCTCAAAGGATCGACCGTTGGGAAGAAGAGGAACGGGGATAGCAGCCGCTAGCTAGAGTGCCACAAGCAACCTCGACCCGGATCGCGCATAGGGGGAGTTCATGCCGATGACCCCAACTACCCTAAACGACACTCGCTCCAATATCCTCATGCAGATCAAGAATGAGAAGTTCTTAAAATGGCCTAAGGCATCGAAGAACCCGGAAGTAGGAGATCAGATGAAGTACTGTCATTTCCACCGGTCTTTAGGACACTCAACAGAGGATTACCAGACCGTGCAGAAGGAGATTGAAGATTTGATTCGCCCCGGGCACCTCACACGATTCCTGAAGAACCCCGGATAGGCGACTTGGGCTTTTAAGGGTGAGGCAAGTAAGTAGCCGAGGAATTGTACAACGACTGGAATAATCAGCATTATTTCGAGTAGGCCGGCCAGGAGCAGCGGATGCGGATAACCGGAGGGAGCTTCCAACAGTAAGAGAACGAGAGTGGAGGATAGGAGTGATGCCATTAGTTTTAGTGGCGACGATATGACGCATGTAATCTCCCCCCATTCTGATCCTCTTGTTGTATTTGCCATCGTTTCGGATGGTACGGTCGATTACTAGTTAAAGCGAGTTTTTATTGATAATGAAAGTTTGCGTAATTTGCTATATCTCGATACAATTTTTAAACTTCGGTTGAAAAAGAGCAAGATGAAGCCAACCGAAGGCCCGTTGTATGACTTGGATAATGAACCTGTACCCGTATAGGGAGAGACTCGGTTGGAGGTCATGATGAAAACTTACCCGCGTGTTGCCACACGAGAGTTGAGGTTCCTCGTTGTCGACCTACAATCCATCTATAACGCCATCTTGGGTAGACTGTTTCTCACCACCTTCGAAGCAATAACATCAATTCCTCACCTAAAAATGAAATTCCCAACTCCATGTGGAGTTGGGGAGGTGCTTGGCAATCAGGTGATGGGGTGTACGTGCTATTTGTCCCAAGTCTCCCCAGTAGTGCCAAATCGACTAGTCGGAGACTTAGATTTTTGTGATGAAGCTACTTTACGGTAGGCCAAGTCAAGTGAGACGACCTAGGCAGTTTCTCTAGATCCCATTGAACCCGAGAGATGTGCTCACCTCAGTGGCTCCCTAGCTACAGCAGTCCGCGATCAGCTCGTAGTTTTCCTTAGGAAGAACTCAGATGTCTTTGCATGGGTTCGTACAGATATGCCAGGGATAACGGCCGGAGTAATTGTCCACAAGTTGGGTCTCAATCCCGATCATAAACCTGTCAGATGGGAGCGTAAAAACCACTCTCTCGAAAAATTGAGAGCCATCAGAGAGGAAGTAAAGAGACTGCTAGACGCCGAATTCATTAGGAAAGTCCAGCATCCGGAGTGGCTGTCAAATGTTCTGCTCGTGAAGAAAAGTAACGGCAAGTGGCGGATGTGTATCGACTTCATAGACGTGAATAAGGCCTGCCTGAAGGACAACTTTTCACTCTCACGGATCGACTAGTTGGTAGACTCGACGTTCAGCCACAAACTCCTAAATTTCATGGATGCTTATTCAGGTTTCAACCAAATTAGGATGGATCCGGACGATGAAAAATACACATCCTTCATGATCGACCAAGGGACGTACTGCTACAAGGTCATACCCTTAGGATTGAAGAATGTCAGGGCAACCTTTCAACGACTGGTGAATAAAACGTTTGAGACCTAGATTGGTAGGAACATAGAGGTGTATGTAGACGATATGCTCATTAAGAGTAAGAAAACCAACAACCACGTTCAGGATCTGGGAGAGACTTTTGAGGTGCTCCGGACACATAAGATGAAGCTCAACCCGGCCAAGTACGTGTTTGAGGTGACCTCTGAAAAGTTTCTGGACTTCATAGTATCGCAGTGATGCATCGAAGTAAACTTGGAGAAAATCAGAGCCATCCTTGACATGAACCCTCCATGGACTGTGAGAGAAGTTCAAAAGCTCACGGGACGGCTTGCGACCCTATCGCAATTCCTAGCCAAATCTGTGGAGAAGTACTTGCTATTCATTAAAGCCCTTCGAGGGACGAAGGCATCTGGATTTAGGTGGATGAGTGAATGCGAGGTAGCGTTCCAAGAGTTGAAAGCGTACCTCATCAGTCCGCCCCCCTTGAGTTTACCTTTGGAAGGAGAAGACTTGTACCTTTACTTGGCCGTGTCGGACACAGCAATGAGTTCGGTCCTCGTTAGGCAGCACGAGGGTGCTCATCTACTAGTATACTATGTGAGTAAGGTGCTGACGGGCATGGAGTCTCACTATCCCCACGTCGAAAGGATTGCTTTGGCCCTCATCTACTCTGCCCGGAAGCTTAGACCGTATTTTCAGACGCATCAGATCGTGGTATTAACCGACCAACCCTTGAAGGAAATCCTCCAGAAGTCTGAGACGTAAGGACAGCTGGTCAAATCGGCAATAGAATTGGGCGAGTTTGACGTCGAGTTCCAACCATGGTCGACCCTTAAAGGCTAGGCACTGGCAGACTTTATTGTCGAAGCGGTGACCGCAACTCTAAATGCCCCTAACCACTCCGAGTGTCTAGGTACGTCCGATATTCCTGAGTTAACCCCGAATGTCGAGGGATTATCTACATAGACGGTGTGACGAAACGGATTGTTTTTTTGCATTCCACCAACAATCTTCCGAACTGACACTAAGTTTTGGTGGTTCGGTCCAGGCCGATTGTGCTGTCCAAATCACAGGATCACAGATGCCGTCTAGGACTCATGCACATAGCGGAAGTCAATCTATTATTCAACTGAAGCATTTATATTCATTCCCATAAAAATTCATTCCTGAATACAAATAGCCATGAACATCCAATCACGAAACTTTATCAATTCTAACAGATCATTACATTAATTGCTTCTTCATGGCGGTCGTCCAAAAGGTATACTTCTGAATCATTACAAACCCTTTAGATAGGCTCTAGTCACTTCGTCTCGTCAGGCACGAGTTCTAAATTTCCATCTGAAGGGGGGAACAGAAAACAGTGAGTCGAAACTCAACAAGGTACATGCAAATTTTTTATAAAATGTTTGTACTATCAACAGTTACAGATACATATATAGGATACCATTTGGCCGAAATCATTCAGAACATTTAGAACGGTTAATGCAGGAAATCATGCAACATAATTATCATACGGATTATACAGAAGTCATTTGGGAAGCTGAAACAGATAATATTAGAGCATAAATAAGGCCGGTCACAGTATCGCTTCTTTTACATATTGCTTAACAGAAGGGGGCTTTAATCGAGGATAGATTGTGCACATCTCCTCACAATCACGGCAATACCTCATTGTACAAAGCTTCGAGGATGGCTTTCACTTCCTCCTTATACAAATCCCCGAGGACAGCTATCACTACCTCGTTGTACAAAGTCCCAAGGACGGCTCTCACTTTGATTATCCTGGATTATTACCTTAAGGTCCTAAGACATGCCGGAGAACCTTGCCTCCCAATGCTAAGGTCCGAACTTATTTGTCTTATCATACAGCTGGTTCGTATTTTCTTTGTTCATCACAATCCGGTTTCAAAGTTTCAGTACAGATGCCGGTTTCAAATCGTAATACAAGGCCGATTTTAATTATAATACAAGGCTGGTTTTAAAATCACATTGCAAATACCGGTTCTAAAATTACGATACAAGGCCGATTTCAAAATCACAGAGCAAATGCCGATTTTAAATTACAATACAAATGCTGGTTTCAATCATAATATAAGGCCGATTACAATACAAATATTGGTTTCAATAATAATACAAGGCCGGTTTTAAAATTACAATACAAATGCTGATTTCAATCATAATATAAGGCCGATTTTAAAATTATAATACAAATGTCGGTTTTAAGTTATATTACAAGGCCAGTTTAAATTATAATATAAGGTCGATTTCAAAAATTACAATGCAAATGCCGATTTCAAAATCACGATACAAGGTCGGTTTTAAAATTACAGTGTAAATGTCGATTCCAAAATTACGATACAAGGCCGGTTTTAAAATCACAGAGTAAATGTCGGTTTCAAATTACAATATAAATGTCGGTTTCAATCATAATACAAGGCCGGTTACAATACAAATGCCGATTTCAATCATATTATAAGGCCGATTTTAAAATTACAATACAAATATAGATTTCAATCATAATACAAGGCCGATTTTAAAATTACAATACAAATGTTGGTTTTAAATCATAATACAAGGTCTGTTTAAATTATAATACAAGGCCGATTTTAAAAATTACAATGTAAATGCTGGTTTTAAAATCACGATACAAGGCCGGTTTTAAAATCACAGTGCAAATGCCGGTTCCAAAATTACGATACAAGGCCGGTTTCAAAATCACATAGCAAATGCCGATTTCAAATTACAATACAAATATCAGTTTCAATCATAATACAAAGTCGATTTCAAAATTACAATACATATGCCGGTTTCAATCATAATACAAGGTCGGTTTTAAAATTACAATACAAATGTTGGTCTCAATCATAATATAATGCCGGTTTCAAAATTACAATACAAAATGCCGATTTCAATCATAATACAAGGCCAGTTTCAAAATTTACAATACAAATACTAGTTTCAATCATAATACAAGGCCGGTTTTAAAATCAGAATACAAATGTCGGTTTCAACGATAATACGAGGCCGGTTTCAAAAATCGCAATGCAAGGGCAGGAGGTCCTTTTTACTGATGTTAGATATCTCAAAAACCCATTCGTGACCAGACTTCATGCAAGTAAGTGAGTAAGGTTAATCGGAGATCTTTATGAGAACACATAACAATGCTTTCTTTAAACATGATGTTAACAGAAATTCTTTCTTAATTCAGATGATAAGAGCAAATATCATGGCATACCTTAACATTGCGATTAAGGTACGCCACCCTGACAGTCTGATGTACACTTGTAATATTCTAAAGTTAAAAACAGAGTATACATTTGTATTAAACCATGAACTTAAAAGCAGGGGGGTACACTTGCCTGACAGTCGTTTGTCCACCCTTACAGACTGGAAGCTTTCTCTCATTCTCTACTCCTTACTGTTCTTTTTGTCAGTCACTCATACTTACTTCCTCGATCAAAGGTGAGTATATATAGAGGAGGGGTTAGATGGAATAAGTCGGGGTAAGTTACTTACCTGGTACTTCTTCTCAAAGGTTAGGTTAGAGTAAGTAGTCTAAGCTACTTACTTTGGTACTTCTTTTCAGACGGTCAACGAGGTGGTTCACTTATTTCATTTAGTTAGGGTCTAGTTGGGTTCTAACTAATTAGTAAAGTTGGTCCTTGTCTTTAGTTGCCCTTAATTTATGTCAGCCAGCTCTTTGGTCAGTGCTCAGGGTCGGCTATCATTTTACTTTTTTTTATTCAAGATCGGCCAACCTTTCTCAAGGTCGGTCAACTCTTTGGTCGGTCAACGTTTTGACGCCGGTCAACATCCGATCAACATCACAATTTTCGGTCAACCCATACTCAAGCTGGTCAACCTTCTAAAAGCCGGTCAACCTTACAAGTTTCGGTCAACATTTTCTTATCATCTGTTCCGGACTTCAAGCAGTCCGGCCTTCTGCGGCACAAACTACTCCGATTTTAAGTGGCATAAGGCCACTTCGGTATTGAAAGGTATAAGGCCACTCCGGCCTCCGGATTTCATTATACTCTTGCTTTTAATATGTTATTCCGATTTTAAATTCTCTTTTGATTTCGTAACCGTCCACAGTGATTCAGAGCTGGTTGTTAACCAAATTCAAGGAATCTTCAAGGCCTCGAACTCTCAGCTCGCCAAGTATCTGGCGAAGGCAAAGGCGCAGATACGCGCATTTGAGAGTTTCAAGATCGAACACATCCCCAGATCAGAGAACCAAAAAGGCTGATCAATTGGCCAGAGATGCCGCGGCAGGATCCCCAGAGCAATATGCCAGAAGTATGTAGGAAGTTCTTACCGCCACAAGCGTCGATAGTTTGGATTAGGAGGTGCTGCAAGTAGTCGAGGGGATCAACTGGACGAGTTCGTACTACAGATATCTAACGGACAAAATGCTTCTAGCAAACCCCAAAGAGGCCAAACGCCTGAAGAAGACTGCAGGCTGGTACACAATCGTGGACGGTCAGTTGTACCGGTGAGGATGCTCGACCCCTTACCTGAAATGCTTGACTCTGGAAGAGGCAAAATATGCTTTGAGCGAAATCTACCTTGGCATATGCGGCTCACATATCGGAGGAAATAACCTTACGTTCAAAATCATGCGACAAGGTCTGTTTTGGCCCACGATGAAGCAAGATGCCATGGAGTTCGTAAGAAAGTGCAAAAGCTGCTAGGTCCATAGGACCTCCACCCATGGGCCACACACGGAGCTATAGAGCCTTCAATCCCCATGGCCGTTCGCGCAATGGGGCTTGACATCCTCGGACCGATATCCTTGGCCTCCGGGCAGAAGAAGTTCCTAATTATCGGAATCAAATATTTTACCAAATGGGTCGAAGCGACCCCTTTGGCGCGGATAACCGAGCAGAACGCAATATAATTTGTCCGCCAGTGTATCATCTACCGGTTTGAGATTTTTGAGATTATAGTGACTGACAATAAAACCTAATTTATTGACAAGCGATTCACCAGGTACTATGAGGGCCTGTGCATTAAGTTGGTGCACATGTCCGTAGCATACCCTCAGGTTAACGGCCAGGTCGAAGTTACCAACTGGACGCTACTGCACGAATTGAAGACTTAGCTTGAAGACGCAAGGGGCTCATGAACAGACGAGTTGCCATCTGTACTCTGGTTGTACCGCACAACCCCGCGGGAGCCCACAAGAGAAACACCCTTCAGCCTCTACTATGGGGTTGAAGCGGTTGTTCCTTTTGAAGTGGGACTCCCCAGCCTGTGATTCGAATGTTTTGACCCAGCAACTAACTCCCAACGGCTCAGGGAGTGCCTGGATCTACTCCCAGAGATCCGCAATGCAGCTCGCTTGAGGACGTCGTCCTACTAGCAGCGTGTCGCGCAGTATTACAACAAGCGGGTGAAAACTCCCCCTCTCGAGGTTGGGAGTCTAGACCTCTGGAGCGTAGAGGTAGCGGGGAAGGCCTCCAATAGGGACAAGTTGCGCATTCAGAATGGAAGGCTAGTCCCTTAGACTTGGAATGCCACCTACTTCAAAAAGCATTACCAATGACCAGCCGTGAGGATAGGTAAGGTGTGCATACACGATAGAGTGTGCATGTAAATGTATCTCATCTTTCATTAATAAAATTGCTGCTTTTGTATCTCTTGTGTGACTGATCATAAAAATGGCCCAAATTGCTCCTAAGTCGGGAGAACTCTCATTCACCCATAAACCAAAATCCCTGCCCTATGCTGGGTAGCCCAGAGCGGCTGTACGCGAATTCTGGCCCTGCACTGAAAGGCTCTGAGTAGCCATGAAACCCTAACACTGTTCCATGCGGCCTGAAGTGGTCGTATGTGAACTTCGGCTTTGCGCCGAAGGGCCCGAAGTGGCCATGAACCCAAGCTTCATGCCGAGCAGCCTGTGCGGTTGAAATAATAGGCCTGGTGGCTTTGAGAGTCCCTAATACACGGCCATCAAACCTTAGGGGGCCTAAATGGTAGGCGTGCCACGACCTTCTCAGGAGAAGAAAGCACCCTCATTTAACGACGGTTGTGGGCTAAGACCGAGTGTGCAGGAGCGACGAAGCTTTAAGCGGGGTTGAGCACCTAAACGGAACCGTGCGCATAAGGGACTGAGATTCGGAGCCCAACTGCTGTGGCTCCACTGGGCGTGTGACGACGTCCGCCACCATGGATGAACACCCTGCTACGTGTAATGTGCGACGACATCCTTAGATGAGGGACAAGCATAGCGCAAGAAGGCTGTGGTTTCAAGCCTTGGTGACGATAGCTAAAGAGTTTAGCCGTGACTAAACAGATCGTGGAAAAAAAAAAGAAGAACGGAAACAATTGGAAATCCGAAGTGCCAACAAGAAGAGTAAGGAGTTGCATTTCACTGGTTACATTTCAGGGAAAAACAAAGTCGAGATCAAGCATCAAAGGAAAAGCCGTATAGGGACTCCCTCTACCCTAGAGGCTCGAAGGGCTAGCCCCTCCGGAGAAGTATTTCAAGCGGGTGCTTTCAAAAACTCTGTCGTTCCTGGGATCGAGGATCCCAACAGGAGTACTCGGATGAGCCATGGACATGATGTGGCGGCATAGGCGAACGCCATCCCAAAATCTAGTCTCCAGTGCCTACAACACTTCCTTGGGGAAAAATCAGACCCTATGGTCCGTGAGGGCAAGGGAGCTCAAGTCCTTCAGCTTGGTAATCCTGTCCCTTGCGGCTTGAAGCTCCTGCCTCAACGCTGCGGTCTCCATCTCAAAGCACCGGATGGCCTCCCATTCGGCTTCCTCTCAAACCCGGCAGAGGAACTCGTCCAGATGGGAGGATACCACATGGAGGGAATGCACCGCTTCCTGAGCTTGCATTGAAAAGACAAAAGGGAGTTAGAAACCAGAAAGATTCAACACAACCTCGAGCAAAGGGCATAGTGCTCGACAATATCATACCTGAGCGAAGGATGAGCCTATGCCGCGGGAAGCAACTTCGAATGCCGGCGCACTAGGGGGCTCAACAGGTTCGGCTACCTCCTCTGCGCTTGGGGGCTCGGACCACTCGAAGGACTTGTCCTTAGGCAGGACGGACCTGGATCCTCCAAAGGATGGAGGGACACTCTCTTGCTCAGACAGTGCCACCATTTCACCTAGATGTGCCCCATGCGGCGACCCAGCAGCAAAAGCGTCAATGGCTTGTCTTGGTATGCCAACAACCTTGAGAGTAGTAGGGTCTTGAGGGGGAGACCCAGGCGATGCTCTAGCAGGTGAACTCGCAGCCTCCAGAACCTCCACAGACTCTAGCTCTTGCCCAAGACTGCCCGTCTCGGAGGCCTCGATGAACTCCGGTGCTCACTTCGCCTCGCCAGCTCCAACGATTCCTGCGGACTCAGGAACATCCATCTCCTCCTCCTCAATGGCTAGGATTGACATTTCCTGCTGCCCAAGACCCAAGGAAGGACTCAGCGACGACTCCCCTTCGGAGGAAAGCTCAACTAAGGGAATCCTGTACTTTGCCAATATGGGTGCAGAAATCGGGGGACTCTCAATGGCTTCCTTTGGCAGCAACGGCGCAAACTCTTGTTCGGAAGAAGTGGCCCCAGTGGACATCGCCGCCGCTGCAGCCATCCTCAGCAACCTTCGCATGGAGGTGCCGCCGGCAATGCTCATTCTCTTCAATGCCACCTTGTCCTCCCCATTAGAGGAAGACCCAAGTGATAGCAACGAGCTGCTCTCTTTAAGAATCTCCTGAGAAGGTTATCGAAGAATGAGAACACCGACTTTCCTCTTCCCTACTATGGCAGTGTGATTAGCGTGAACAGGTCCAAGTAGAAGCTCTACTTTGATAAAGTCTCCATGTTTGCCCGAATACATTCGAGTAGATCCTTATCTTTATCCAGTTGCTCCGTGCTTATGTCCCCCCGGAAGAAGTCGCAAACCGGACCCCATATGTTGGGGACCTCCCAATCCACCGACTCCTTCAAGAAAAAGTAGCAATTTTTTTAACTTTTCACCGAGTCGGGATTCATCCCCCGAAAATGAAAACCGGCGCGTGGTAACTTTGAGATCCAATCTTCCGACTCGACAAAGCGAAAAATCACTCTGATTGAACTTGGCCAAATGGTGAGATCATGCAGGCGTGAAAAGACACACATGGTAACTATGTACCGAAGAGCGTTGGGATGGAGTCGAGCGATCGAAACGCCCAATGCATCAAAGATCCCATGCAGCTCGAGTGGTGTGGGAAAGCAAAGGCCACCTTTTAAGTGATGCTCGTAGATGGTGATGAAGCTCTCTGGGGGTGCGTTTGCCCTCTCGGTTGGGCCTGGAGCAAGATAGGCCAAGTTGCTAGGGATGCCGTAATCGACCATTAGAGCAGCAATGGCACTCGTTGGCAGAACAGACCGAGTACCGCCAACTCCATGGCGAATAACACAAGAAGAAGAAGGAGAGCTCTTCTTTCTGGCCATGGAACTCGTAGTTGAAGAGTTTGCAAAGTGTGGAAGGCAGGGGAAGGCACCGTTTAAATAGGCAACGCCTAGGAAAACGAAGGGGTATTGCGCGGGAAACACAGTGGACACCCGAAATGATGGCGGTAACACGTGCCGTTCTAGCAGAAAGCCACAAGTCCCGTGCAACAGGCCATCATAGCGTTTGACAGGCTGCCACCCCACTATAGCCACTAGCCAAAATCCCAACGGTCACGCCCGCATTTAATGCGACAATCCTGACCCAAAGGATGGCGACATAAGCCCTTCCAGAACACAAATACAAGTGAGACAAAGCGCCATTCAAGTGCAGCAAACAAAAATAAACTCGATACTCAATTAAGTAACAAGGTTTCATTAAATACTTTGTTAATGCAATTCCTTTACCCAAGAAGGTGACCAACGGCCGTCAAGTACAATTATTCATCCCCCTCTGACCCTGAGGGATTGGAGGTATCAAACTCCGTTAGCTTCGAGGGCGTCCGGGCGCCAGAGTTGTGGGAATCCAGAAAGCCGACGCCGAAGCCAAGCGTTGCCAGCGAAGCTATCCTCCATCTAAGCCGAATGCCAACCTGGAATCTTCCTTCTAGCAGGGGAGCCAGCTTCTCTGGACTGATCCTCGACCTTAGCTCCGCCACCCGCCAAGCAAGATTAGCCCGTGACTCCTAGAGTCGTGCTTGGTGTGACTTGAGCTCCTCCTATGGGGCGATGATCCGGTTCTGGGCCCTCAAGCTGGCGTCTGCCAGTCACGACACCCTTACCTCAGACTTTGACCACACTCTCTCAAAGTGCACAGTGCGAGCCCTCGCCTACTCAATTTCTCCGACGGTGATCTGCACCCTGGCTTCAATGTCTTCAACCGCCCTGGCAACATGGCTGAGTGACGTACGAGAAGTCCTAGGCTTTCGATGCCGCGAGGAGGTGGATGCCCCGTCCATTTTGAAAGCAGGAGTCCTCAGAAACCTCATTGGCCCCATCATGGTGGCCTCTGAATGGAAACCCTCTGCCGCCATCACAGGGGGCACAATCCCCTCAGGAACTCTTGAAGCCTGCACGGTCCTTTTAGGTGCACCCAAGGATAATTCAGAATCAAAGAAGATGATCTCTCCTTTAGATTCGCACAACAAGACAAGTGAAGGGTACAAACCTTCGAGGGATTCGCAGTGTTTAAATAAGCAAAGCCCTCTAGGGAATTGGCATTGTTGGTGAAAAAGAGGTGCATGCAGTGGCCAATGGAATTCTCGCACGTGGCAGAACTCTGAAACATCATGCCTTTCAGAGGAAAGGTGTTGATGGCACCGTGACCCCAGGGTTCTTTGCGCAATAAATGCGCCAACATTCTCAATTGATGTGACAACCATTAACGACGATCTGCCCGTTGGGGTAGAACACGCCAAAAGGCAATTCTTTCCTTAGTTCTCCTGTCGACAACCCCCTAATGGGCTCGAGGAACAGATTTTGGTTAAGGCAACTAGGATTGACCCAACGCTTAGTGTTAGTTTCCGTTCAGATACATGTGACGACAAAAGGGCCTTGTGGCCCCGAAGTCAAACCATAGAGGAAAGAGAAGAGATGCTCAACAACATAGAGAAGGAAGACAAAACTACTGCTTTTATTCATTGAAACTTTTCTTTATAAAGTACTAGGCTTGCGACAATAAAAGAACGAAAAGCAAAAATACAGCAGGGAGCAAAATGCTCACAGTGGCAACGCCGCCGAGGAGTTCGGGTTGTGGAATATGATCACGCACCACCACAACCCAGATCTCGCTACCAGGCCAGCGTTGCCAATGCTCATCTAAGCCGCTATAGCAGAGGGGAGGCATCTTTTGCCCAGAGTCTCCGCGGGGCAGCGACTTGCTTGCAAGCTCCCTAGATAGATTCCAGGACCCTCCTCTCAAGGCAGTATGCATGGAATCCTGGCAGTTGCCGGGATGGTCGGCGACAACATGTTCAAGGGGGCAACTCCCCATGAAGGGACATGTGATCCCCCCGACCAGATAGAGCCAGTGTAGGCCAAGGAGGAGGTAGGTGATAACGGCGGGATGGCCGAATCACCCTCGTTACGATGAGGAATCACCTGTAGGAAGGGCGTGACAACCGTCTTCAACTACAATGTTGAGTTTCTCACAAATCCATCCAATACCTTCACGGATCCCGGAAGAAAGTGGGGCAAGCCAAGGACTTTGCATCATCTCCTTGAAGATTGGCTGAGCATGGATCCCATTGTTGAGGGATGCCTCAATTTATGGGCAAGATGGTGCTCGGCGAATTCCAAGAGTGCACGACGCCTAATGGCTGTTTATCACCAAACGGGGAAGTCATCACTACGAAGCCAGGATGCCAGGCACGAATCCTTCCTAATAGAGCTTTGAGTCCCTGCGATGCCTGAAAAAGCTGCATATTCGCCCGGGGACGGTGCAACTCCCGAAGAAGACAAAAATTAGCGTATCTTGAGGCAAGCAAAGAGGATGACGCGCTAGACCTACGGTGGACATGCCAGGCCACGACATTGGGCCATCCTCAGGCATGGGGGGTTAGTGTTGGGTCCATAATCGAAGGTGGGCCCGAAGAAGCAAAGCCCGGTTCACGAAGTATCGACCCATTTTCTTCCTGAGGCCCAGTTGGATAAAGCACGTAGTCTACTCATCACTATAGACCGGTAGCCAATCAACGCATCGCTGCAATAGACGGTTGCTGCAAGCGCCAGCCCAGAGGGTGCTAGACAATGGAAGGGAAGTTAACGCTGCAAATCGCAACGCATGCCGGCCTCCCAGCGACTCCGCCAACTCACGCGCAAGCACCTAACTATGCGTGGTCTACGCCTGACGACTGTTCCTGCACCATCACAAGGTGACAACTGACACCGCTGGTTGCCCTCAATGGTCAGCAGCTGGGGAACTCCAGCTTGCCACGTGCCGGCAGTTCCTACACCCAAGGCTCTTCATCTCATAGCCTATAAACATCCTTTCCTCTAGCCGGAAAAGGAGAGAGGAGAAAAATCCACAACGAGGGTAAGCTTGCACTCCTAGTTGAAACCCAGTTTCCAGGAGAGCAATCGAGAGCCTTGTTCGTTAAGCCTCAATTGAGCATCTTAGTGAGCCACTTCATACAGTGCACTCTACGGCGCCAAGCCTCCCTGTAGCCGCTCATATCTAGCGTTAAGTATTGATTCATCCTCCACCACATTCTACTATCACTCCTAGCCTCTTTCTGTTTATTGCGGAAGGACATTGACCTAAGCGTCGGAGTGTTTTCTATGGGAGAACAATCTGCCGACTTTTGATCTCTTATATATAGTTTATATTGTGTAGATTTTAGATTATCAGAGATGGAGGTCGGACCTGATCGAGATTAACCCGCAGCAAAAGATCCGAAGGCTCTCTAATTCATACAATAACGAAAAACTTGAGATGCAACAAATATAATAAATAAAATACTCATATATCTAATAACTTCAATATAGTTTCGATCCATAACCCTCACAAATTTAGAGATCATATGCATAGGATGGGAGAATAGCTGACCCATATCAACATCATAACAAATCAGCAAGAAAACCAATTTGAGAATGTTTGGATTAACATTTTATGGTATGTTTAATTATTAAAATAAAATAAAATTGAAATTGAAATTGATGAAGTAAAAGAGGAGGCCAGTGGAGCAAATTTTGGTGCCCCCTTTTTTTGGCAGCATATTTTGTTACTTAATATGGTATTAAATCTCGTGGTTATTAATTCGATCCCGTTGTTATATTTATTTATATATCTAATATAATCACGATTGTAAGA
>JAODPA010136480.1:0-16299 GCA_025585075.1 Nepenthes mirabilis
CAATATTACTTTAAGCTCATCTACAAATAGTTAGCTATATATTTTATCGTTAACTAATTAATTATTTTCATTAATAACTCTCTTTAGGCTAAGAGCCTAATAATACAAATCGAAACATTAAAATATTATATTAAATAAAACTGTCTTTTAGAAATTTAGGTAAATAAAATTGAAATTGCTCAAATGCCACTCTCACATTATAAATGTCATCTTGCACCATGCTCACATATTTGCCTCCACTACTACTCCTGCCATGTTCACCTCTTTACTGTATAACCATGCCACTCGAGCTCCGTTTGCGTGCTGCTTCTACTACAACACTATTCTCATTAAGGATGCTCTTGCATGTCTTACATGTAGCTCCTGTAATTGTCTCAAAGGATCCAAACAATGATAGTCGCTCGAGCTCAAATCCTATGCCGATCCATTATTTGGTAGTCCCTTGAGCATATCTCATGCGCACATCTCACAACTGCCTTTGATGAATGTCGTTTGAGTGGATAATTCTGTAATTCGTGCTACAATCTGAGGTCTGAACATGTCACAATTTAGAATTAGTAATATTTATAATCTCTCTTTTTAGCAATTTTATAACAAAACAACATTCAACCTTAAGACACATAATAAAATTAAGTTGTAACAATGACTACATTAGAACTTGATTACGATTAAGCAGAACCTTCAAAGTTGGACACACCCTGACCCATTAGATGAATCATCAAATTGTTCTTGTAACCTACAAAAATTTTAACAACAATGCTTCATGAAGTAGAAATCATAATTGCATAAACTAGATTGCAATGGAAGACGATCGAAAAACAAAGGGTGCTCCCCCTAACTGCAGAACAAGTCATCAACATGGCAACCACATCTCCCCTTTTTTGTGACAAATGGAGAAAGGGTCACTCATCCTTAAATGGGGTGGTCTCAAAGTACAAACTAGTCCTAATATTGTGCCGCTCAAATTTTCTTATTTACTTTTCAATATTACATGTTTCTAGCATGAGTCTTGAATTTTGGAACTCATCATCATTTAGTTTTTTAATGGGATGATGTTTTCAAGCTTGGGTTCAAATAGTCTAATATTAATTCAATTTCAAGATCAATACAGAATACTTATAATTATTAACTCAAAATATACAGATATTCTCAGGGTTTTGGTTAACAAAGCACCATGATTAAAGTTTAAAGATGTATTAAAATGAGTTAAATAAATAACTTTACAACAACCCCGAGCTCCCACAATCATCTCGGATCTCTAGCATGTGGCTCCCACAATCATCTCAGATGATCCGATTAGTGAATGTCCCGCAAGCTCAAATTACATGACTATCTTGCGACAACCTCGAATAATCCACAAGGCAGAGTCGCTCAAACCCATCCTGCGTGAACAAATCGGCATTGCCTCTGTTGAATCTTGCTCAAGCACACAGCACACTAGATTTCCATGCCTGCCTCGGGTCTGAACATTTCACAACTTAGAACAGAAGTACTAACCTGGTCACGGAACTCATCAATCCTAATGAATTAACATTATCCATCCTGTGTCTTTCACAAAATACTGTATACAGTTCTGTAAAATCATGTAAATAAAATCCTTTTCTTCAGAAGTAAGGTGTTTTCTGCATATTAAATGTCACAAGTGCTTGTAAGCAATTTTCAACTGGTACTACGGCAATTGCGGATGCAGAAGATTGTAAGCAATTACTGGGTGAGCATACGCCCTCCACTTGTATTTCATTTGGCCTAACTTTAGAAATTATTTTTATGTTGTAGCAACTTTGAGAAGTCATTTTCAAAATAATAGGAACAAATGTAAGCCAGGCTGCCTTAAGAAATGCCAAAAGAATCAGGGTTAAGCTATATTAACGATCCTTTAAATCGTTTATAATCCTAAGCAACCTTTCAAATAATGTCCCAGAAATCTGCTCAACGTGCACATTGATCATCTATTGTCCATTCGAAGGAAATGAAATTATTAAGTCACACCATACATATACAACTTGAAATAAGCGTGCTAACACGCATTAATATCATTGAATAAGAGTGCTTATACATGTATATTGGTGAATGAATACAGCTGAAAGGTTGTTAGTGCAGACATTCTCATGTTCAAAATTTACCATAGACATTACAAATGGGAAGCCTAAAGGAAATCTCCACCAGCAACAGTAAACATCAGCCAAAATGACCATATTATACATCTTCCTCATCACTATCCTCGAACTCTGAAGCCGACTCATCACTTCTTGAGCCCATTAGAGAATTCATGTCAAATGTCGGCTCCGGTTCCATCTCCTCCAAGTTGATTGATTCATAACTCATCCGCTCATTGAACTTCTCATCTGAGCAATTTAGAAGCCATGCGAGTGAGCATTTTAGCCCTTTCTTCACAACTATCTCATGTCTCGGCCTGATGGTGGACTCCAAACCATAAGTAAAGAAAGCTGGGAAAGAAGCCAAGTCGTCCAAAGGCCTACCCATGTCTATCTGCAGATAATCAAAGTTAAGTTTCATTATGTCGAGATTCAATGCTAGCAAATGGGGACAACCGACAACCATATTCTTTATTTGACATAAGGTGAACCCACAATCCTTCAGAAAATCCACGTGCTTTGATATAGGTGTAGTACTAAGACTAACTACTGCGGGCATCTTCTCGATCATCCTCCCAAAATCCTCCGGACCCAAGTCAACGATCGAAGCGAGGAAGTCTCGTTGTCTGGAAAGCTTGGACTTAAGGTCTATTCCAATAATCTCAGGATACTGTGCAATTATAGAAGGAAGTGACCCTTCTCTGACTTCGAATTCCAGAAGCAATTTAACATTTGGTCTGACTCTGTCATCCAATCCAAATCCAAGGATGTGAGGCCGTCTCTCAATCAATCTTGCCACAGCTAATCTTGGGATGCCCAAACCCTCAAGATACTCAACAAAAGGTTTGATGACCCGACCCACTCTCATCCCTAGAATCTCTGGGTATCTAGTTAAAACCCCTCCGATTTCTCTTCTAACTACTCCAATTCCAACCAAATAAGCCACCGATGTGCTCATGGTTCCTTCAAGCTTGAATCCTAACACTTCTGGATACCTTTCTAGAACATTAGGAATATCGGCCGGTTTAATATCCATACCTTGAAGATATTTCACCACAGGTTGGAGATCAACAACGACACTAGCATGGAGAACTTGTGGGTACGTCCTCAAAAAATCAGTGAGGCTTGATTTTCTAACACCCAATTTGCCCAGATAATCGAGCACAGGAATCATGTTCTTCTTCAGACTGCAGCCAAGAACAAGGGGATAATTGTTGATGTCTTCAGTTGTTAATCCAAGTTTGTGGAGAAACTCCACACGTTCTCTCATGACATCAACTGTCACGGGCAGTTCCAGTCCATCAAGTTCATCAGGAACAATCCCAATCCCTCTCAAAAACTCATAAACCCGGGCACGATTCTCCATCCTCTGTTTCTTCATCTCCAACAAAGTAGGGCGGCTGTATAAAGATGAAGTACTGGTGGTGGATGGCTTTCTAGCAGAAAAATCCACTGGACTAGACACAGAGCTTCTTTCAGCCATCGAATACTGAAATCTAGGGATAAGACATATTCTCTTACTTTGAACACATTCACTTTCACCCATTGGTATTCGTGTAAAGGATTCACAAACTAGCTGAGGTTTACAAGACGTAAGAGTGGTTAACTCTGAATGTACTAGCAAGCAACTAGGTTTTATCATGGGATAGCCTCCAATATTCATGCCTGGATAGTTCACAATATTGCAGAATCTGCACAAGCATATTAAATAAATAAAGGATCAGCAAGACATATGCCAATTAAATGGAAAAGTAGAATGTCAAACTTGAATTAAGCACTAAAACAGTCATTACCACAAGCAAATAAGATAAATTATCCAAGTTGAATGACATGCCAACTAAGCAATCAATATTGAACATCTATTTTGATATTTAGGATGTGAACAATGAATCATAAAAGAATATATTATTATTTATTATTATTGTTATTGTTGTTATTGTTATCATTATTATTATTATTATCATTATGAGCAATAGTTGGAATGAGCCTGAGTATTGCCAAGCAAAGAGTGGAGAAGAACNTATTTGTTGAAGGTGACATTAAAAACAAATAAATAAAGTTTTGATAAAGCAATGGAAAAATCATCTTCCCCTCCCCGTTGCCACTGATCACCATCAGCTATCACCCTAATCGTTTTAATTTAGAATCCCATTGCTCAATTCGCTCTACAATAACCCAAATCTGGCAGAAAATTTGTCACATGTTTAGAGTAGATTCCATTTTGAGTGAGTTGCTCTATTTATTATATTCCCCCATATCCCAATTCTATCATCTAATGTCTTTGGGACATTCCACCAAAACCGAAGTTGTCTATAAAATACTCCTTAACCCATAACCCTAGCGACGGACTTCTTAAAAAGGAGAGAGGTTTGAGATCGGGAGAGTGAGTGCTTCATTGTTGGCCCATCATTGCCAGAGATGCCATAGTACACTAAGAGAAGAGAGAGACTGTGTTAGAGACAAGAGGGGGGGTGATCATGACTGTGATTGTAGAGCAGAAGAATGAATAAAAGAAAAAAGAGAGAGAGCTTAAGTGATAGACGTATGGCAAAGAGGTAAGAAGGAAATAAGGCCACTTTTGGTTACACAAATTTGAGTAGGCCATGTTCGTTTTCTGGTTGCGGGTAATGCCATGTTTGTTTATTATTGGATAAGGATATGTTTGGTTTCTGTAGGATAAGGTTGTGTTTGATTTCTGTTTCGCATCAAGTCATGTTTGGTTCACCTGCAACTGGTTTGGTTATTTTTCTTGGCTAAAGTAGACAAGTTCACAGGAACTGAAGAACAGTTCCTTAGTCAATAGGTTGGCTGACCAGATTCAAAGTATACTTGGATTCTTACTCAAGGGGGTTGAGTTTCTGCCACCCTAAGGCAGTTTATGAAAACATCTCAGAGATTTATTTTGTTGAAAATTGATTTAATTGTTTATTTGATTTGATTGGTTTCAATATTTTGTCATATCTCAAGGACTCCTAAAATTTTGTCATTTTGGTAGTGTCCAAGATAATTGCCCGATATCATATTATATTTCCATTATTTCCTTATTTTAGGTCATCATAAATTAGATGATATGTTTATTTTTTAATTAATTTAGGAGTAGGATACCTTTATATAATGATCTTAATTTAAACGTTTGAGTAGCTCTTGATGAATTGAATTATATAAGAGATTGTACTTCTCCTTCGCCTCCAGATAATCTCTGTTTCTTTTTCACCCTTCTCTTCTCTACTTTTCCCCCTTTTCCTCTTTTCCTTCTTTCATTCCCTCTTTCCTCCTTTCCCTGCATCAGTAGTCCATGATTGCCAAATGGGAAGTTTGTAATATAGAAGCCTTGGATACTATATCTAAAGGTGGATAGGGAAGCAATCAATAAATCCTGATTTGGATTAGCTTATTGGGGTACAACTCTTAAAGCAAAATAGCTAGTGCAATTGTGAAGTCTTTCTTTATGCAAGTAAAATTGGATGATAAATCACCATTGATAAACACACTGCACTTAAAGGAAGGATGAAATATGCGTGGGTACTGATATTGATGGAAAGGTTGTCTTTGTCTCTCGAACTGTTACTAGTGCGCATTGCAAGAATTGCGGTCTTACATTTAGGTATGCAAATTAAAAAACCAGTAATTAGAAAAGAATGGAAAATCAAAGAAAAGCAAAGACCCTTGAGAAGGAAGCAAAAGCTACAAATACAAATGGTCTGAGACTGGGCTGGCCAGTGTAGTAGTGAGTGTACCCATAGGAACAGAAGCAGCAGCGCACACTACAAATCCCCATGAAGCCCAATGTGCATAGTGAACGAAAGGGGTGGCAAAAAACCCCTTGAAGTTCATGCAAAGGCTGATACCCATAACCATGGAACACAGAACTTAGCCAGTGATGATATTGAGATGTACAGACCTAATATATAGGACGAAACAAAGGGGTGATAAGTCATGCTTCCTAACAAGCAGAAGGACTTAGACACCTGGAATGTGAGAGGCCTCAATGACACCTCCCAAAAAAAAAAAAGATGTAAATGAGGGAGTTAATGCATTTGTAGCATGTTGCGTGGTGTTGTGCTGTTATTTACCTCCTCACATATTCGAGCAAATGGGGGAGTGCATTTTCTCCCCAACAGATTTATATCCAATCTGCCAATAAGATATTGCTTGGACAGAAGAAAATTGCTGCTTGGGTAAGAACAATTTGGGGAAGAACCATTGACCCAGGCATTGCTTTAATGTTTTGTTAATTATGCAGATGAGGTCCGATACAAAGGACAGAAACCTAAAATTTGAAGTGACTACTGATCTTAAATGCACTTTGTGTAAAACTGCAAATGTATTCATGCACATCTCTTGAATGCTACTTTACCAAGCAAGTTTTCTACACTTACATGGTAGGGGCATACCAGGCCAATTAGAGATTTACTCTGAACATCGGTCCAATAGGAAGTGGGCAGGGAAATCACCAAAAATCAGTTCAAAAGTGCTGCTTTTGTGGCTAACTTGTATGGCCTTTGGAGAGAACGGAACAATATGATCTTCAATAAAAAGGCAGTCGAGATCACGTATCGACCAATTCTTCCTGATTCGCATCTTTGTTGAAACAATTTTATTTCCTGTTCATTCTCGCTATGTTGAAAATCCAAATTAATACTAGAACTTTTTACATGACTGGCTAATCTTTCATAATCAGATAGCAACTCTATTTTCATTTTTTGGATTGCTCTTGATAGCTGAGATTCTAAATATTGCTCTGAGCTTTTATAGTAATGAGACGAATTACACACACAAAAGATTTGAAAGAGATCAAAGTAATCAAAATAAAAGTTTTGATTAGGATTAGGGGAAAAAATAGAAGCAAGAAAAGGAAATAGGTTTTGACAATAGTGCATACATGTAGAAGCTTCAGGAAACTGAAGCAAATGTAAGTAAGTTCAGAAACCCAAAAATATAAAAAGAAGTGAAGAAGCAGCATGATATCCTATAGAGCTAACAAAAAACTAGGATCACAGTTTTTGTATTCAGACAATAATTAATATGAACCAGGTTTTTGCTCAAAGTCATACAAAAAAGGTATTATATTTCTGAATGAAAAAGACACACAGGAGAATGCTGGCACAATTTTTACGTCATATCAGAAGGGAAACGTATTCAAATTAAGTAACAAGTCTATATTGCAATTAATATGTAGTAAAAAACAGATATAGTTATTGACTACTTACTGGTCCAACAATATATAAATCCAGCAGTTGAAGAATTCAAATCAATTTTTGAGGGGAAAAATCACTCTATAACTAGAAATCAGACATATAGAGCTTGATATTGACAAGCACATATTTGGAATGCACTTTGAACAGAAGAAATGGGTACCAACAAAAACTACAATCCAGAAAATAGCAGCAACAAAATAAAAAACCAAAAACTACAGGCAAAAAAATGAAACACGTGTGAGAAATACTAAATTATTGGTTGGAGACAATGATAAATTTAAACCAAGAACGAAGAGAAAACCAAAGACCACTAAACAGATGGAACAAAAAAAAAGGATTTTCAATGACAGTGAAAGTGGAGCACAGAACAAGAAGCTCTAAAAGTAGCTTATGGACAGCTATTTCAGACATTGGAGCACAAGTCACAGCAAAGACACACAAACCCAAGAATTAACCACAGTTAAAACACAGATCAGAACAATCAATGGCACTCATCTCAACAGCAAAAATAAAAACAAGAATCTTAAAACTACTTCCCACAAATCACACAAAATTTAAGAAAATTTAAGAACACCAGTGAGGTAGAATTCAACCCTTGAACAGGAGCCACAAAAAGAGAGGAGTTTCAATGATAATGAAGTACTGACAAATAAGCTTTCAGAAGTGGCTTACATACAGGTATTTGCAAACATTGGAGGCTTAACAAAGACACATAAGCTGCAGAATTGACCACACATATCAACGAGAAATCATAGGTAAGGTGAAGATTCAAGTTTCTTTGATGTGAATGATTTTAACCATTAAAAAATACTTCAAGATTGCTATTTAGAAAAACAATTTTGCTGATGAAATATATTATCCTTAGAATATACATCTAGATCTTGATAACATGGATCTGACAGATACACTAAGAGAGAGAAACTTAATCCTTGCGAGACAAAAGTTTGTCAAAGCAGAAAGGGATGAGTTTTATCCAACTGTTCATTTCTTCTTACCTGCATTGGCATGCAAAGGATGAGTTGATTAAACCAGTCCCCTCAGTGAGATTAAACAGAACCTCTTTAGTATTTGGTGATATGTAGGTACCAGGCCCAGACAGGTTTGCTGCTCTTTTTTCCAAGAAGCCATGCGGCATCACTGGTCCCCTAATTCTGGAAGCTGATCAAGATTTTTTTTTTTTTTTTTTGCCATGGTGAACTCCTCAAACAAGTAAATAACACAATTCTTATCCCAAAGGTAAATCTCCTTCCAAAGTATATGATTTCATACTGATCTCCCGTTGCAATGTCATATATAAAATTATCTCCAAGATCCTTCCTAGCAGATTGAAAAGCACTCTTCCTCACTTGGTAATCAAATGTCAGTCTGCTTTCATTGTGAGAATGAGTGTGGATGAAATCTTCCATTAGCATAGGAACTTCTTCACAGATACCACACAAACAAAATACCCTCATAATGGACCTTGAAGGTGAATGCAAAAGCCATGTGATATGATTGAATGGGACTACTTATTTGCCACACTTGAATGCATGGAATTTCCTCCTTTGCTCACAAATGGATTAGGCAATGCCTTGCTACAGCTTCCTTCTCTAAATCTATAAATGGTGAATCAGTTTGTTTTTTAAGGTTCTAGAGGCCTTCAGCAATGTGACCCACTCTCTCCATACTTGTTCACTGTCATTATACAGGTTCTTCATGTGATCATTTGTGTGCATACACATAATGACAAAGGCTTCACATTTCATCAGAGATATGATAAAACTCGTAGCACAATACTTGATTTTGCGGATGATCTATTCTTCTTAGTCATTGAACCTTACTCTGTTCAAATCCTTAGTACGTGTCTTGCTAATTTCTCTGAAGTCTCAGGTCTGTCAGCAAATCCCAACAAAAGTAAAAGTTTTGTTTGTGCAATTGTTCCAAGTCTGTGTAGCTCTCTTACAAACATTATGGAGCTTTTCATAGGGCAAACGACCAGTGAAATATTTTGGCATTCCACTTATTACCACAAAATTCTCCATTGCAGTCTGCCACCCCTTGTTGATAAAATCTACAAATAAACGCATTTCTTCTTGGAGGAACAAATGGCTCTCTTTTGGAGGTAGACTTCTACTTATCTCATCTATCCTCACTTCTCTTCATGTCTGTTGGGCATACATCTTCATTGTTTCTAAGGTGTTCTGGAAAAGATGGACTGCTTACAAAATTCCTCTTGCATGGCTGGGCTTAAGGTAAGACTTCTGCTAAACGTGGCTTGGACTAATGTTTGCACTTCTAAAGATGAATGTGATTTTGGCATCAAGAATTTATTTATTTGGTACAACGCAATCATCTCCAGACAGTTTTGGCAACTCGTCAATGGACAAAATCTTCCTATGGGCTCAATCTACCAAACCTTAGAAGTTGAAGGATCATTGCATAAGGACAATCAAGGTGCCACAAATTGCTCCATGGGGTTTTAGAAAGATGATGAAATTACAACCAACTTTGAGACCTTTCATTCAATACGACATTGGAGATGATCCTCAGACTTTTCTAAGGCTGGATTCATGGCATCCACTAGGGCCATTAGTAGATAGGTTCTCTAGAAGGCTTATAATGCTTATGGGACTGCCAATCGACACTAGATTTAGTATCATTTGTTAGAGGTAACATTTGGGTATGGCCTTTCAAGAATTTGTGGAATTCTTGAAATTAAAAAGGGCATGCCAGATTATACACCTAACCCTCTCATTCATGATAAAATCCACAGGAATCTCTCTAGTGATGGCAAATTCTCCTCCAAATCTGCAATGACAGCTTTCCAACTGCAACAATCGTTAGTCTTAGTGTCTAAGCATTCTTGGGCCCAAACCACATTTCCTCTCATGCATTTATTCTTTGGTTGTTTATCTGTAACAGACTTAGTACCAACGATGGTGTGGCTCAGTTTTTGACCATTATAGTCCTTTGTGTACTTTTTTCTCAAGCTGGTTCAGAATCACATTATCATCTCTTTTTTCATAGCTCTTTCACCAGATAGATCTGGTCTCTCATGGTCAGAAAGGGAAGGTTCAATCAGCCCTACCAAAGATCACATCAAGGGATTGGTTGGGTTGCTAGGCACCAATCTGCAATCACATGCCTCAGGCCTGTGCATTATATTTGGAGGATCAAAACAAAGGTTTATATGACAATCCCAAGTACCGTGTGCAAAAAAGTGGCCAGAACTATTTTATCAATTGTTAGTGTCAAGATAACCACAAAAAAATACCCCCCTTCTGCACATAACGGATCTATCCTTTGTCATTGGGGACGCCATTTCTATTGCCTGAATCATGGACTTGTACAAGGATCAAATTATGCTTGATCGGGATTCAGCCTGTTGGCTTCATGAAACTAAGGGGCAGTCTAGCAGTTCCCAATTTGATGCTGCTGATGAGGTATCTGCATCATGGATGAGTCATTCAACACTGTGCCTTATAGATAGTCTGGAAGGAGGATGCAGTAGTAGTGCACTGGCAAGGGCGCTACTGCTTCTGAGAAGGACCAACTGAATTTTAGGACATGGAAAGCAGACGCAGATCTGATGCCTTGGCTACTCTTTGAAGGTTGCTAAAGTTTTATCCAAAGCTTGTGTCCATATCTGGTGCTTCCCTGTTTGTAATGTGTGGTTGGGATCTCTTGTTTTCTATTGTGTTTCTTTAGTTTTGAGCCCAAAGGTTTTCCCAACTGGTTTGGTTCCTTTCCATGGTCTCAAGGTATGTCTGCAACTATGTAACATAGTCTTGGTCATGTATAATCCTTTATCTATCTATGCCATTAATCACTTTATCAGGAAAAAAAAAAACATAATGGCCTCACATCCGTGGATTAGGATTAGATGGTAGAGGCAAACCAAATGTTAAATTGCTTCTGGCATTTGATTTCAGATGCGGAACAATTCCATCTATCTTTGAGTATCCTGAGATCATATGAATAGAACTTCACTCGTCAAAACTTTCCAATTGTTGATTTGGGTCAGCAGTTTGGGAAAATGACTGACAAGATGCCTCAAGGAAAGGGATTGAGACCCATGCATTCCCACACTTCATTGAGAGTCACCCACAAGCACTGGAAATATGGAGGAACCTTTTCTTTGCTTCAAATTCCTGAAGCTCCTTTTAAAGATTTTATTCTCCAACATTTTTCATCTCAACTATATCATCAGATTTCAACATTTTACAATATGCAATTCCATGGATATTTAGCAAATGGACCCTGACCTAGTTTATCTGCCTAGCTTCCTTGCATGAAAAAATTACACTTCCATCTTCGATTACTCCTGTTTTACCATATTCAGTGACATATTTCCAAAATGGGCTCACAAATCATCATTTGCATCCATTGAATAAGATAGAGTCCGCTACTCATTCCAGAAGAAGAAGCACCACTACTACTACTATAAGGTATACTAGCCAACAAAGCCATCACAACAGATTCACAGAACAAATTTACACAAGCTGAGAATTGAAGTTTAAAAGTTTTTTGGCAATGCTCAACAGTTCATAAAACAGAGAACTGCACTCAAAGCACACAGTTCACAGCAATATATCCCAATGTGAAGGATGACAATCAACAAATTTACATAAGAAAAGATGAGAAATTGAGGATGAAAAAACAAACAAACAACACAGAGAAAAAAAATACACAGAAAAAGACAGAAAGATAAGTTTACTTCCATCCTAGGAAAAAGAAATAAATTGCAAGTCCCAACAGTGAAGGATAGAAAGAGCAAGTAGCAACAGTGAAAGAGAGAGAGAGGGAGAGGGGGAGAGAGAGAGAGAGAGAGAGAGAGAGATTACTTGGGTCATGGTGAGAGAGAGGGAGCCACAGAGGACTTCCATCGAATGAGAAATACACTGAAGATGGATGTGTTTCTTTTCTGATGGGTAATTAAAGCCAAGTGGGAGATTTAAGTGATAAGTGGATGAGGTTTCACTGGAAAAGTGGTGGCAGATTGTTGCAAGAGTCAGCGGCATTCTCACATGGCCTGATGTTGCGAATGAAATGTGGATGCAAAACGTGACCAAGGATGAAAACGATGACATCTCACACTATATGGTGATTTATAGGTAAAGAAATTAAGTCAGATTGGATAAATTTTGACACCTTAAAGCTTATTTATTGGGGTTTTACGTCAAGAGGAGCATTGACTAAAGATACGACTTACGTTATGAGGCTGTTTAGTAAATAAAATTACTTGTACTAGCTTTGAGGCAGTTTGGTAAATAAAATTACTTGTACTAGCTTTTAACCATCTATAAGAACATCTTGTTAGTCTCCTTACTTTTAAGAGACTTTTACAGTTTTAAGTTTTTGTCAGATTATGTTACTTGAGCCTCCAATTGAGCTCCAAACGAATCAATTTATTGAGGTCAATCACGTAGACATAATTTAAAATTTATTTTTCTAGTAAAATAACTTAGAATCTTTATAGATACGTACTCATTTTGGTGGATAAATAATAAAAAATAAATTCTTATTGAGTAATTTAATGAGCTTTCTATTGAGCGCATTGATTTGGTCACAACCTTATTTGTTACCTTGCCTTTTCATTTAAAACTCCACAACAATGTATGTTCAAATCACACAAATGTGTGATAAGGAATTGCAAGCAATTTAAAACTTTGATGATAATAATGACCATATCTTGGAAGATGAAACTCTCATCTGATATTACGAAGGCTATAGACAAGTGCATATGAATAAACTTATTATGTTTGATGTTGAAAAACATTAATATCAAGTATCAAGACAACTTGAATTGTTACAAATTGCTCTATTTTGTTGGCCTTTAACAGAAAAGGCCTGAAATAGAATTCGTGTAAATTGCTTGGTTCATGTTTGTAGAATGATATGATAGATTATAAGATAACACTTTCTAAGGTTGAAAGGGATGGCATGGGTTAAGCATCTGACTTGGGAAGTTCAAGCTAAGTTATTCAATAAGGGTCTTATCCTACTAATTAATTGGGAATCCTTTTTACAAATCTCCTCCTCAGAGCGCCACATAACATACTTTTTTCTGAATGGTATACTTTAAGATGTTCAGAACAGAAGAAGTAACAGTTGTCAATTGATTTAAAGTGTATTGGATTGAGAGCATTCATTAGATGATTTCAAATTGACTTTTCTTTTTCTGATCAAGCGAGGTCCCTTTTCCAAAAAGTCCTTTGAGCTGTGAAATCACTTTTATATTTATTTAGAAGAATAGGAGCATTGATTAGGTTACATGGTTTAAACAATCTACAGGAAGTTTCTTTTTTCTTGATTTTAGTTTTTCAAATACCATTTATATTTAAGACTAATAGGGAAAATTTGACTAGGAAGCACGAAAAGCTAGTCCCTCCATATCAACTAGTAGTCTTGTTTAGGGAATCTCCTTCTTTACTGAGTAAGGTTTCCGGGTTCCTATGCGATTTTTAAGGCAGGTGCTATTGTGCTAGTAGCAGAGTGGATTAAATCAAATCATTTGTCTTGAGAGGGTGTAGCAATAAGCAAAGCTGACTGAACTAGAAACTAAAGATGTCGTATGGGCAATTGGACTTAGAATAGTATATTGAACTACAGGATAGGAATAACCCATAATCATTGACGAAGAGGAAGGCTTAGAAAAGGATCAAACATATAGAAGAGAAGCTTCCACAAAGGCCAATCATTGAAGAAGAGAAGCTTTCACAAAGGCCAATCAAACATATTGAAGAGGAATGTTTGGTGTACTTTTTTCAAATTACCAAAGCGCCTCTAAGAGCTTGAATTTCAACACCACCTGACCAATGAAGGGTTCAAAGTCCAGAAACAGCCTCTCTGGATTGCATGGATAAGCCCTGGTACATCTGAACCCTCTCCTCTCTAACACCAACAATACGAGAAATGTCGTGCAATATGCCGCTCTTATCTAAATGCCTCTGTGCGGTCATTTGGTGCATTCAATTCGTATCCATACAAACTAATCAATAAAACTAAATATAAGTTTATTGTATGTTTTCAGAAGGAATAAATGTTTTATTTTGTTAAGCAAGAGTGTATTAGTGTTCAACTTCTCTCAGTCAAAGAATATAATTACACCATAAAATTACAGCCAATTGGTACAATAAGCTAATGCAGCTCAGAGTGGGTTATCATTTGAGGAGTTCAAAACTTCGATCATCAAAAACTTCGCAAAATGGGGAAATTTACTTACAGCCCCGAAAAAGAGAAGACAGGCACTCTTCTCCTTGGATTCCAAGTCCAGGAAATTTTCGCCGCATCTACAAAAGGTCCAGAAGGGAAGGGAGCAGCGATGGCCACCGTCGGACCCGCTGTGAATTTTCGCCGTAGTCTTCGAGTAGTGAGATGCTCTGGGCGGCGTACCAGGCTGCGGTGAGAAATGGGCAAGGATGAGGACTGTGGAGGCGTTGTTGTAAATAATCACCATGGGCAATTCCCTCATTTTAGAACCATACGATTGCTTATTGAATCGTTCTTCTTTATATGTATTAACAGTTACGCTAATTACCATCCTCCAAATATATAATTCAAGTCCAATCGTACTTATTTCAAAGGTGTATAATTTGTAAAAATATGCAATTTAGAAATCTCAAAAGAGGGAAGATGTTTTTTTCATCGAACAAATAGTAGCCAATAGTTATATAATATCCTCTCGTTATTAGCTTGTGCGGAATCAAAGTCACAATAATGGTTTTGTGAAATATAAGATTATCTTCTTGATTTGCTACAAACAGCCCATGTGTGTTGCCACCTAAGGGATTCATATCTTCCAGCTTTGAAAATTTTCTTACATTTTTATCTACTGTCCTTGTCTCTTTTTTCTTAAAACAAAAAACTCGCTTTTTTCTCTAGAGAAATTTTTAGCCAACACAATGCCCATTATTTATAATTGATACGTCTCCAAATTTGGATTGTTGTGCAAGTTAGAGAGCCACCTGATCTCTTTAATCTCCACTCCTGATAACATAAATCATGCATACCACAATAAATCAACATGAGGTTAAAGGATGGCGGAACTCACTTTCTGATATATCTTCTGACACTCAAATCAGAAATCTTTCTGTAATAGAAAGAAAGATAGAGAATATAAAAAATGCGTAGATACGACAAGAAAGGGGATTGAGTGTACGTTGTAGAACTAGGCTCCGAGATATGCACTCGACAAGCAGCAACATGAACAAGAGTGCACTCGTGGGTTGAGTAGCTTAAGAGAGAATATACACTCGTGGGCTACGTGGCTTGAGAGAAAGAGCTTTACGATCCTTCAATGATGTTTGAGGCTGAATATTATTTAGTCCCTTTTTCCACAAGGCTGAAGAGGTATTTATAAAATTAGGGTCAGTGTAGCCTTCGTAACTAACGTCGGTTGCCCCGATAGATCCGCAGAACTGTTTCTGTGATCATGTGTAGGGCGCATATGGTAACTGTGACTGCCAGGGAACATTCTTTTCCTTTTCAAGATGATACTAAAGGTCGTTATATGGCAATTGCCTTTCGGGGAGATTCACTGAATCATAATTACCATTTTAGGGCGATACGCAATCATGGATAATATTTTAAAAATATTTATTAAGCTATCGAAGCAACTGCCGTAACCATATTATGGTAAGTTTTCCCACTTGTCTGTGTTGAGCTATCAAAGTGTTGGCGGCCACCCAAGAGGGGCAACTATGGGCGCATCACTTTGTGCAACTTTAATCGCTCGCTCCTTGTTGAACAATTTCGAATCGACCTACGCGGACCAACCGCTCCGTTGTCCGAGCCTTTTACTTAACAGACCTTCTGCCACGCCTCCTAGGCCGTGACCTTAGGAAAATGTCTATTGGGCCGCTGCAATCCCCTGCGGGTTGGACTTTGAGTCAGCCCGCATTCTGTCGGACCTATCAATAACCTTTAAAAAAAAGCATACGCTATAATCTAACATGGAGTCTTTAGATATTTATATTCTAAATCATAGGATTAAAACTATCACATTTAATTGTGAATAGTTTTCT
>JAODPA010136491.1:0-16297 GCA_025585075.1 Nepenthes mirabilis
TATCCAGCTATTTATTCTTAATGAATGATTGATAATAATACAAGAGATGATGTATAACATTTCATACATAGAAAATATAGAGCTTAAGAGTCAACTTTATATTCAGCATATCATAACTTACTCTCAATGTGGAGCAACACCCTTTCTTATAAGCATGTCGTAGATTCGATCTACTTTGCTCGGTTCGATGTTGAACAAGCCGCGGGCATCGGAGCTGCTCGTCACGGTGCCCGTGAAGATCTTAACAAGTATGATCTCTTGCATCTTGAGGTACACGTTCGGGTGTATCCTCGTCTCGTGACAAAGCTGCTTCTCCTGCCAAGCATTCAAAACTCGTTTACGGAACGAAAAATATTAGAAAACATTCTTAGGTGACGCGATGATTATTCGTTCATCTATTAAAGTATGAACCCGTTAGCGTGGATTGATATATAATACGCTACGCCAGAACAGGTATATTAAGGGTGGCTAAAGGATATCCACCGCTCTTATCAAACCAAAAAAGAAGAACAAGAAGAGAGGTTCATGAAGAGCTCAATCTATTGTTCAGTGACGAGTCGAGCCGTTGGTGATCAATTCAAAGGCTCAGCTCGATAAAAGTTCATTCAAGTTTGTTTAATAAAAGGTGAGAAATGAGCCTAAGTTTGGAGCTGGTTAGATAAACGAGTCGATTTTGAGCCTAATTGAGATTGACCCGTTTGGACTCACGAATGGTTCGATTATGCTTCTTATGTGGGTTCATGCATGGATTCATTTAAGCATCAACTTGATTGAAGTATTGTTAATAAACCTTTGAAAAAAAAAAACAAATTAAATTTAGCTCATTTATACGTTTAGTAAGACAAACAAACGCTACGAATGGCTCGTTTCAGTTCGGCTCGTTCGTTTATGCATATTGAAACCAACTCATGAGCCAAACCTGAGCCAATGATCTTTTTACCAAGCCAAACTCGGGCTAAGAAAATGAGGTTCGACAGGCCTGAAGATATCAAGACTCTGCTCGGCTCATTTGCAGCTCTAATTTGCTTTTACTTTTCGTTTTTCACCTTTGAAGGGTTAAAATGACGAAAGTGAGAGCAAATAACTGTATGACTTACTGCTTCAGAGAGTAATTCTTCGCCGGGAAACCTCATCATCTCCATTTCGTTACCGGAGCCAGGGGTAGCTTGCCCTGCAGTCCTGGAGTTTGAATCCCGGCCAACGGAATCAGAAGTTAGGGTAGCATTTAGGGCTCCCTGACTGTTGAGAGCGCCTTCCTTTGTTCGACGGGCTCTGTCCTCGGCTTCCCTTCTTTTCTGTTCAAGGTATCTGTCAGCCTCCGCCGATGTACGACAACCAGCAGCCCTAGCTTCCTGCATCATCAAACAAAAGACAATAAAAAACTCCTGATAAAAGAAAATGGTAACGGAAAGACATCTAAATGATCACCTCATGGATAAAAATATCAGCATTGATATTAGTCACAGTCATATCGATAACAGACATATCGGATAAGACATATCAATATCGAATATATAAAAAAATCCTAGGAATTGGAAGCTACAAGACAAATATCAGTTCATATATTGCGATATATAAATGATAAAATAATATATTACGATATTATAGCAGTATCAGAAACCCCGATACTAACATATATTGACCGACCTTATCGTCTAAGGATAACCCTATAATATTGCTTATATAAATATAGGCAATAATTCGAATCGGACCTATTCGCGATGCCCCTAAATAGTGCGGCTTTCTGGGAACTGAACAAAATCCAATTATACAAAGGCCTGAGCAACCTAGTCAACCGGCGACCTAGGTTAAAGGCTTGGGTTCAAACCCATGTAAGCCTATAGATAAAAATATCGACTGACATGTATAGGTTTGCCAAGTAGCGATATACCATCTTATATGGTAGATATGCTGCAACCTTTGTATTTAAATTTTTTTTTTTTTGCTTTGCTCTTAGAAAATTCACACATTTTTTCGTTATAAAATCCACATATTTGAAATATAATTGAATCTTTTAAGAAATCTCAATCCACACAATATGAGGTACAAAATATGCCCAGATCAAAAAATTTTGGATATTTTTTAATAATTTATAAGGATATCAAAATAAAATTTTAATAATTTTAACTAAAACTCCTTAAATATATAAAAAGTGATTAAATATTGTCAAATGTTAGTATATACCTCTCTTTTAATATAGTTGCAAGGAAAAAAAAATTCACCGGTGACATTTGTGACTATGACCAATACCTATATTTTCAGAAGGAAAACTCTAACCCTAAGCACGCCACACTCTTTTTTAGGGAGAGATTAATGTTATATGGTCACAATTTAGACACCTATTTTAACTGTACATATCATCTATTCATCTATTATTATGCGGTTTTGATCACCGAAACCTCCATTTTAATATCCGGCATGCAAGAAGGATAGTTTTCACCTGGAATTCCTGAATACGTTTCCGAGTTCGATGCTCGGATATAACAGTCTGCAGCAGATGCTCGTGATCTTCCTTAGAATGAAACCGCATGAACGGATCGTATCGACGGCATATTTGCTTCTCTTCTGGGGACAAGTCCTTCTCAAAAGGATATGGATAGAGCAAATTTCTTTCCAGTATGAAATCCTTTCTCCTCTTCCTCTCATCAAGCCTACATCATATGCATTTAAGAAAGAAATCAATGAATAATTCCACATAATTCTTGAATTACCCAAAACTCCAGGTAGTAACCGAAGAAACAAATATTGGTATTGGCTCCCAATGCCAATATTTCCTAATACCGCCACAATATAGCAATATGTCATTGTATTGATAATATATCGGCCAATAGATCTAATATTTGGCTGATATATTGGATAATACAGTCTGTCAGGTTATGATTTTCAGATTTTTTTCTTCCAATGTATCCAATTCGATAAGTGTTGTCTGATAAGTCTGATACTAATACCAATATCGATATTTTCATCCACTCATAGTCTAACATTAACGTTAACTAGTAGGGACAGAAATAGGCCGGATTTGGGATGGGGAGCAAAACCCAAACCAATACTTTTAACCCGTATCTCAATTCAAACCCATAATCCTTTGGGTTGTGTAAAACCCGGTATTTGGTTATACATAAATACAAACCCAACTCAAAACTATTTTCTTTTTTTCAGCTGAAAGAAATTAAAATTTTGGCAGTATTAGTATATTTTTCAGACAATTAAGCCAATAATACAATTCATCAATAAATATCCAAAATTTTAATCTGTTAAATATAAATTAAACTCATAAAAAAGCTTTAAAAACTACTTCCAACCATTGAACAAGAAAATAAATATTCTAAATCCCAAATACGTAAGGCAACTAAAATCTCCATGAGGCTCCAAGCATCAAACAGCTTATCAAGCATGTGCTACCCCAATATCAGAATCTATATTGTATAAAATAAAATAAAATAAAACATAAAGGCGAAATTTATGACCGATTAAAGATGTTAAAATCCAATCAATTTGTGTCGGGTCTTGCAGGGTTACACTCTTTTTTTTTTTTTTTTTTTTTGCAATCCCCGTTAAAGTATTTTACAGTATCACCAGCCTCCAGATATTTGCATTTACAGTATTGAATTTGCTTCAAGCAGTTTCTATGTATGTCTTCAGTCTTTACAGATACATATTTCTTCAACTTCACAAAAGGTAAAACAACAAAAATCTTATTTAATGGCAAATAATCTGACCAAAACAGAGCGCCACAATGGTCCAGTCCAACTGAGCCGTCATAGTGGTCCAATCCAACAGACCCAAAAATTTATAGGATATAATCAAAGCATAGCAATATTATGGAAGGCCGCAATCAAAAAATTATACCTGATCAATTTTTTGGACTGAGTAGGATCACAGGTGAAATTAACCGATTCAACTTAGCCTAGATTATATAAATATATATTTTTTGTTTCAAATAAATAAAAATTTTAAAAAATCATTTCAATAGATTGTATTTTTATGTAATTAAATAATATTTTACGTAAAGATTTTTTATTTAAACATATACTTAGGTAATATCTTAATCTAAATATTATGATTTTTGAAATACTTTAGATTTTTAGGTTCTTTATATGTAAATATGCCTTTTCAAATAAAAAATATTTAAAATAAAAAATATACATGGAATGGCCCAAACTAACCCTGTTTGGATTATGAACGCACAGTTAGATTTTTCATCCAAGTGACTAGGCTATGTTTTGTTTGACTTAATTTAGCGGTTATAAATTTTCATTTAAACCCAACCTGTGTTAAGCTCAAACCCGTCTTTGATCAAATCTAATGGCAAATCCATTGAAAGAAACACAAAAGTGTGTACAGTTACCTCTTTGAATAAATACGCAGCACTCGCAACTTCAGCTCACGCTCGTCTTCGGTATCGGCATCCTTGAATTCCATGTCAGCAAGTAAGTGCTCGGCATCATGATCGTATTCCTGATCGAATTCCTGCCGTTTCGGGTTGTAACCACTCAAGTCTACCAGCGAATGACCTCCATCTACCAAAGAATTAGGCTTCTTTCCAACAAAATTTCTGTCTATCTGAGAATCTGAAGGCCAAGACAAACGCATCTCAAGCAAGCAACTACATTTCCAAACCCAAGACAAGTGGAAGTGCAGAATCCATGCCAGAAATATCGGTACAAAAATCAATCACGGTTATATCGGTATCAAATATGTCGAAAGAAAAAACTTCTTTAAAAATCGTAAGCCGACAGGACTATATTGATCGATATATTAAATATATCATTGATACGGTAATGTACCACAAGATTGTCGTGATATCGAAAAATATCGGTATTGTGGGGCTCCATACAAATGTATATCGGCCGGTATTTACATCACTCCTAGCATGTGATATTACACTAGTCACGGGCAATCTTTCTATCAATAATTGAGCTTAACAAGGATCATATGGAACCCCAACTGTACTACTGGCCTTCAAATTGATGGAATGAACGACATATTGGTATTAGGTCCATAATACTAAGATAAAAAGGTGCTAGATTACCATATCGGTGATGTAATATGATCTTGAAATTAAAATATCGGCATATATATATCAATATTGGCCATTCCAATACTAATATTTTCCGATATTGTAACAAAATTGCGTTGTTTCGCCATATCTGTTATTATTCGAAATACCGGATATTTTTCACTATATCAGCCGATATTTTCCCCTTAGTTTAGATTTGAAAAATAATCTTGCATCCGATACCAATATGTATCACCTGATACGGTCACAACCTATACCAATATTTTCATCCATGATTGTAATATATTAATCGATATTTTCTACCCAATTCATTTTCCTATGCTTCACAAATAAACTTCAGCATCTTATACCTCCAATGCCAAAACATTTTGCAAGATACAACCGATACCGACAATGATATTTTCACCTATGTTCACACCTCTAGCACAGCATTGATCCTGCCTCAACTGTATTAAGAAATGTGTATTTCTCCTAAAAATTACATCCATCACAATACAGCACATTATTGTAAATGGGCCGATATATATCAATATTGGGTCTTGCAATACCGATATATTCTAATATTACAAAAATATTACAATATGTTATTATATTGACAATATATCGGCTGATACAGCCATAACAGTTTACATTTTTCAAAAATTTATTTTTTTCCAATATATTCGTGACTAATAAGTATTGTCCGATATGTCCCAATACATATATCGCCATGACCAATACTGATTTTTGTCTAACCTGAATTTTGGCTGGACAATAAGCAACCTGATTGGCCACCTTTATGTAGATCTTCAACTCTGTAAAGTATTTCCAAAAGGTAAGATACAAGCAAATAGATAGTGAAGCAAGCATAATAACATTTTAGCCAGAGGAGGAAAGTATACTTGACCCTTGCAGGGGGAAATGGAGACTCTTCTTTCAAAGTAAGATCATTTAATGAAGTCAGTCCTGTGACAACCATATGATATTGTTCAACAAACAGTGCTATTTTTTCCCCCAAAAAAGCAAAAGCAGAAATACAAATGGGCATATCAAGCATGCAAAACCACTGAGTATGATGTTTCTATAATTTGTAAGACGCATGGAATGAAAAATTGGTATTGAGATCCCCAACATTGATATTTTTTATGCCATGACAGAATCTCAATATGTCGTTGTAACTATGATATATTGATAGAATCTATTACTTCTAGGACAAAGTAGTGATGCAAGGAAGGGGAAATAGCTGAAGGTAAGAAGAAAAGAAAGGGGAAGGAGAGCAGCAGCGAAGAGAATACATAAAATGAGAGAAACAGATTACCTGGGAGAAGAAAAAAGAATCACAATTCATCAGTATCAATTCAATTCATCAATGGCAATTCAAATAATAAAATTAGTGTCCTTATATAAAAACGTTCTGCTAATAGGTTAATTAATAATCAAGTACAATTTTCTAGTCAACAATGACCCAGAATTAGGAAATAATAAAACAAAATTATAATGTTCTACAAATATAATTGGGCTATCAAAATTATAGAATATCAAAATTCTCAAAGATATGATAAAACATGGAAATAAATCAAATCAAATAAGCAATCAAATATTAATAAATCAAATCTTAATAAATCTCCAAAATGTTTTCATGAAGTAGTCAAGCCCTTTATTGTTCTTTGATGGCAGAAAAACATTCTAACCTGATGTTGAAAGATTGAAAGTCAAAACAACTCAAACAATATATCAACTGATGCATCCAATATCTTCTAATGTATAGGCCAATATTGGCCCCTTAGGTTCTAATTCGCAAAAGAAATTGTGTCCAACACGTGCGATACTGATATGTATCACCCAATATAGCAAGTTGTTGGACTAATTCAGAACCTTTTGATTGATTTTGATTCAATACATTTAAGTTAATTCATTGAAAGGAAAGCATAGTGAAAATCTTATGTCTCGGACAATTTCTATGTGAAAATATGTAACCTCTATGCAGTATAAGAATTTCTTCATAAACGATGCCGATATTTTCACCCAAAGTATGACAGCTGAAATATATTCTACCTCAGGCAAATAGTTATTCAAATCAAAAGCTATGAAATCTCTCAAGCCCTGAGCTTCAGCTGTCTTTTATACAAGGGCAAATCAATACACTACAACTAATCCAACATAGAGAAACTTAAACAAGAAAATAGAGAAAATTGGCCCCCAAAAAAATCACGAACCTTTCTTTTCATCACTATTCCCTTTTGCCATTGCAAGAAGCTCGTTTCTATTCTTCCCAACCACATGACTCATGTCCTGAAATTCAAAATATTTCGATCCTCTATTTTCAAAATCAAAAATTAGCAAAAGATGAAATGAATTTTTTTACAGATTGTTAATCCATACCGGAAGAGGAAAATATGGTGAATTCAGATATATAATTTTATAGTGACTGATGCATTGTTCCTTGATTTTTGTCCCCACATGTTCTGCTACTTCTGCCCAGTTCCCGAGTCCATACATTTCAAGTCCCTTGAAATTTTTTTAAAAAAATTACAAAATAAAACAAAGTACAAGGTGTTAATCGCCCATAAGAAACACGGATTCATCAACCACAACCGCAATACACCATCGAATTTAGCACCTCTAAAAGCAATATCTCTTCATCTGCATTCCAATCGGGAGAAATCAGTGGGAAAGATAAACTGTCCTGTTCAAATAAATATATAGCACAAAATTACAATAAAGCACTAAAAATAACTTTTTACAGATCAATATTCAACATATTTTGTACTGAAATTAAATTATGCTGATACCACTGTCAAATGAAGGAAAGTAACTAGATATTCAGTTCACAAAGAGAAGATTCATACCTAATTTAGAAAGATCATGCAACCAATTATAACCCTAACCTATCTTTCTACTTGAGGATCATGAATGGATGAACCATTAAAATTCAAACTGACAAGGAAACAAAGTTCAGAAAAAAAAAAAAAAAAAACCTTTGCTTCTTTTTTTCCTACAATATAACAAAGTCATACTTTGTTGCACGGAACCAGGTGGTTATTAATTTCTCGAAGGAAAATGCTACCGAAAGATTCAGAAAGCATCAATAAGAATAAGAGATATTAAGCTTTTTATTATCCTATTGTCGAGCTATCTTTTTGCAGGACCTCTCCTACAGTATTGTCACTACAGTGGAGTTTTAGTCTCCAACTTCGTGATGGATTGGTGTGGTTCCTTTGCACCTAAGACATCAAAATATCAAACCATGAACTAAGAAAGGCATGAGTAAAAACACATTGGTTTGTGATTATGAGACTCTTGATTGGATGGACACTAAAGGCCTTGGTCCTTTCATTTCTTGGATCACGGATAAAAATATCTGTATCGATTGAAACTATATTAGTAGCAAATATATTGGACAATACATATCAACATTGAATATATCAAAAGAAGAAAATTTTTTAAAAAATTATACGTTGATAGGGTCGTATCAGTAAATATATCGGTTATATTGGTAGATATATTTGTTATATCAGCTTATATAGAAACATATTGCGATATTGTCGCGATATCGGGAAATGTTAGTATTGAGGAGTCCCAATACCAATATTTGCATCAATACCTTGCATAGATAGAGGAGAGCAGAGCTTTTCATTTTTGCATGTTATCAAAGAGTTGAGTAATGGATTTTTTCGTGTTGTCAAAAAGTTGAATAAAAATAAGTAAAAAAAACTAGAATAGATGTTCCACTTACCATAACCCTGTAAGGATGATTGCTTTTATGGGGTGTCACTTCTGCTCCGACGGAGAAACACTCAACACATAGGTCAAAATCAGGACACATAGCACATTTTATACGAATTCTCCCAGTAATATCTTTGTTGCAGTAGTTGCAGTGGAATAAAGCCCTTTTTCCATCAGCAGTTACTTGACCTGAATTGAATAAACGCCATAAGAGGATGCAAATAGTTAGGAGCAGATAAATTAATGACACTTTCAAGCAAAAATGGTTGGTGTTTAATTTATCATTATGAACACAGATCTCAAAGAGAAAATGGATTTTAATTTTCAAACTTCAGCTTAGTGAGATCACAAGACTAACCTATCAAGGTAAATGTGCCATTGTTACCAACCCCCTCCTAAAAAGAGTGACATTGCCAGCGACATTAAAAAATTTGCAAGTTAATGATTAGTCAATTTTAATAGACAAACACTTATTTATGTAAAAGATGGGCTTTCTGTTCTTTGCATTCTTTTGGTCTTGCAGCTATTAAAAAGAAAAGAACATTATTTATTATTTAATATGATACAATGAAAAAAAGAATCATTTGAGATTATTGGACCATTTGCCAAGACTCTTGAAATACAAATAGAGCGACATTCATCCTCACAGCCACCAAGTACTACACAAAATGGGCCAAAGCAAAGGCATTCATTAAGATCAAAGCGAGTACTATTGACAAGTTTATCATCAAGAATATCATCTGTTACGTCCCCATCCCATAATGCGAACTTTCAATTGTATCATAATTAGACCTTAATCAAAACCCATGAATACAATGTTTTGTCAGCCAACTAAATCCAAATCCAAACACTGGGATGCGATTTTATAGCAAATAACATTAAACCGTCCGGTGATAATTACGACAAAGTCCAAAATCTAAAGGCCATACCCAAAAGTGACTTCCAAAACTCACGATTGAAACATCTAAAATCTAAAAGTAAGGAAAGCATCTCATAATCCGATAACAAAATATCCATCACTGATAATCAAACAAAATAAGCAAACGTTTGTAGCCAAATATACAGGCTGTAAACAATTCTAGTATAACAAATTGTTAAACAGACATCAGAATACAATTCATACCCTAAAAACTATTCCTTCATTAATAGCATTCCTGGCATCTGAAAATCCCAATAAATACAACTGCTGCCCACTAATCCAGAACGGTTTAAAAAATATTTATAAACATGAGCCTAAAACTCAGCAAAGCATATATATATATATATATAACATCCAAATATACGTGAGTAATACAAACAAAATGATAGAAAGTCATAAATCACATGTGAAAGTTCGAAATGTCCAATTTTTGATAAATATGTTCTAACTATGATTTCATACAAAATGATCAATAAAGAAGATCAAAAACATGTAATGTGTATATTTAAAAATGAAAACTGAAGGAATGTATCGAAAACATGTGAAAACTTAAGAACTAATGACAAGTGACTCGCACACCGAATAATCAAAAGACAACTTTGAAGAATGGATTACACGTATTGTAATGCCCAGTTCCCTATAAGTTAATTTGGTATTATTAATTTATTTTAGATTAAATTGATTATATTGGAAATAAGTGTGCAATATGGATTTGAAGGAAATTTAGAACATGTAAGCAGTTTGGTGCTTGAGACACCCTCGGCGCGCTCGTGAGCACTTGGCAGAATAGGTGCGCTTGAGGAGTGCTCGAGCCGGCGCTCGAGAACGGATTTCAAAGTGTTCATATTTGAGGAGTGCCTGAGGCGGCGCTCCTGTGCCAATAGGGTTAGGCTGGTGCATGACACACATCTGAGCAGCACTCAGTGCACCGATTCAATTATATAAGGATAATGCGCACTGTTTTCTATCATTTTGCACGAAAAGGAAGAGAAGGGAGAGAGAAGGAAGAGAAGAAGGATTTCGAGGCATCATTTGGTCAGATCAGTAAGATTAGAGGTTGAGGCAAATATCCTTACGCCCTATTCTTGGCTTATTTTCGTTTCCGTTTAGTTTCATTTACATTTGGTGGATATAATGCACATGCATGACATTTTATTTATCCTATTTGACTTCCTCGTGTATGCATGTTACTTTTACTGATTATTTTGAAAGTTTACTTCATTTTTGCTATTGTTTGAGGATTTTTGCTTGTTTGTGAAAATAGGTATATATCTTGAGATGTTATATTCATATATAAGAATATTTGCAAAGAAAAGGCTGTGAAAGCTTGCATATGGGCTGCGAACATGGCATCCATGCATGTGCATCGAGTTAGGCTCTATCTTCATTATTCAATTCGATATGTGTACCTTTCCCCCATGGTGGAAAGCTTTGCGTTTGACCTTCTCGAATGGAAGATTCGTATGGGATATAAAGACCCTCCCTGGGTTGTATTTTTATGAGAAACATCATAAAGAATTGAACGGAACTAATATATTCAGACGTCCTAATATATTAGACAGATTTAAGGAGTGCCCCCCATATCCTTGGGTGGCAAAATAAAATAGCTTTGTTCTCGTTTATAAGGGAGAATATGTAAATGGCTAGTCTACAAGTCTAAATAGTAGTGAAATAGTCTAAGGTTATCGGAAGTAGGAGTAACCATTCCTCAAAGTCAGTTTTTCGATTTTTGATTCTCCAATTTGTGCATGTATTAGATTTTTGATACGTTTTACTTGCATTGATTTGGATACCTGAGATTTCAATTAAGATTTGCAGGTTTCGCCCACAATTAGGATTCGGTTGGTTTTGTACATTTGAAATTTTGGCATTCATTTTGGATTATGCTGTTGAGAACGAGACCGCGTTTGGACTTTCATTGGTTCGATATATCGAATATTCAGATTTCAACTTTTATGGATTTTGTTTTTATTCATTATTTCGTTCTGATTTTGGACGTACAGCTTGTTAAATAGTATATACTGATACTTGTGGAGCATTAATCTTACGTTTTCATTATTTTTTATATCTTCAAAATAGTGAGTTACGGATACATCGCAGGGAGCTTGGACGTGATTATCTGCAGAGACTTTGATCATATTCTTTGAGTATTAGCTTTGTGCTTGGATTCTATTCGTATCAGATGTAGTTTGGTATTATTTGGGGTGAATGATAGTATGTTGTATTGTCAAGGAGATAGTGTTCGGATTGTTCAATTAAATTGATATTTGTAGTATTTGGTTTGTTATGGATTGGTGATTTTGTTTGTATTGTGAGTTGCCACTTTTCCTCACGAACTTTTGGAGTAGGTTATGATTATTTATTTGTTCGAATAAATAGCATCCGGAGAGATCTTGTGAATGAATGACAACATCATTGTTTATTATTATTATTATTGTCGGGACTGTTGGATATGTTGCCAAGTCACACCTGGATTTGGGGTTTTGTATTGGTTATTGTCTTATCCTTGGGATCTTATTTTATGTGTTATAATTGCTCTTAATTATTACTAGGACCTGCTTTGGTCCGGGGCTGTGACATGTATTTCTAATAACCTTAGGCCGATAACTGCTATTCATGACCCAAAAACAGGCAATTTATAATATCTTATAGATAAGGTTAAATACTATTTTCTTTTTTTACATGTGGATAATAATCTATTCTTCAAGTGCACACAATATGCTAGGACATGTTTGTATATAAATAATTCACAATACAATAATTCTCATTTTGTCAAATGAAATACTCTACATCACATATTCAAAACTTTTCCAAATCGAGGGAAAGTAAAATATCCTTTCGTATCACAAAGTAGAATCATTGTCAAATTTTTACATATAAATATCATGTAAGATCAAATACTCAAATATTTCATGATTTTTTTACAATATCTCAATGTAAGAACATAAACATTAAAAATACCCAAATGTTCGGTAAAAATAAATAAAATCTTCAAATATTTGGTAAAAACAAACATGCATGCCACAATATTTCAAAAATTGGCAAAAAGGGTAACATGCATGTACATTTAAACCAAAATCAAATTTTTAAAAAAATTTTCATTATACATTTATTTTTCACATTTATCCAATGAATAATAATTATGATGTCACATGCATAAATAGAAAAATTGGGTGTTACATCATCGCTCAACAAACGGTGGCTTATTGACATATCCAAGGTGTCAAACGTGAGCAACTCATTTTGCCAATATATGTTGATATAGGGAAATACCTGCAAGTGTAGATTCTAAATTATCCCCACATGAGGCATTCTTCTTTCTCCTTGACCTACAAAGAAGAAAGATGAAAACTGACATAAGCATTATATAAACTGTGCACGAAGGAAAGCAAAGGAAATTTTAATTAAAAATTTTAATTTCATCTTTCAATATATATTTAGATTATAATCATATATTCCATTCGTGTTTATTGTTCAGCAACAGCAACTAAGCCAGAAGTCCAACCGAGTCTTTGTTTAGTTATTTCACAAATCAATGATCTCAGCATTTTTATTATTTGATCTAATTACTTATTTTAGACAATCCCTTATTTAAAGGCATCCAAGTGCATGAGCCTCCCACATTATAGAGTCTAGAGATGATGGCATACACAACTGTAATCCTACATCACAGATTAGCCGTGAGTCTGTCTTGGCAATAAAAATTCTGGATTTTTAAGTCATAATGGAGCAGACATATATCCCTTTGCTTAACTTTGATAAAATCAACTTATTTTTCAGCACTAACTCTTCCTCTACAGAAGCAGAGGAAAAAGGGAATGGTGTAAAATGGATGACTGAAGATGGTAATCTAGAAATGGAGGCATAGTAGCTGTTCATGTCTCCAAACAGCATCCAACAGGGATAATTAATACGAGGTGTGGTGCCTTGATCTCCAGCAGTGGCTTTTTCTGAGCAGTAATTGGTGGGTATGACAGCCCTGCAGGGCAACAAGGCCACTCTCTTTTGGCAGCCTCAGCAGCAGTCATCAGTTTACACAGCACCTTGTCTCGTGAGGCAAACCCATTAAACTCGGTGGTGATATTCCCAATTGGTGGTGATATTTCCAACCAGTGCTGATATTTTAGAGTCAAGAAAGTATTATCGATCATTGCCAACTGACCATCAACTAGCCGCGGCGTCTAGGGATTCACCAGTTGGCGACCAGCCGTGGTAGTCGTCGGGGGCATCATTGGACGACAATGGTATCATATTTTGATAAAATCTTTCATTAATGAGTTTTAAGTCACTAATGAATAGTAGATGATTTTTGAAAAATGACCACCCGTGTTCAAAATGGGAAATCATTATTCTGAGTTTAAGTTCTCTAGTTATCAGGAAAATTTTTTTGATTTATCTTTCTATATGTTCCAAAAACTAAAAAATGTGAAACGTGTTTTCCATATGTAATCGAACACTAGCAATGGCGGAAAGCATTTTCTATCAATTTATTTTCCGCTAAGCAAATGAAACCTAAATGTGGAAAAACATATTTGACAATCAACATGCACACTAAACTTACATTGGGTTAGCGGTATATCAAACGGGATTCATTCCAAAAACAGACTCCTGAGACACAATCGCTTCAGACTAAGATAGATGATACTTTTTCATTAAAAGCCGCTCAATTTCTTTCCTTCTACAATTTCTAAGATTTTAAGATAGAGGAATGAAAACCCAAGAATTATCCCTGAAGAGATGGTCATGCCTTGGGCTCTATCCTCATCAATTTTGAACAGACCATCAAACTCCCAGAAGACTGCAAGTCAAGTACCAAGAGGTTTCTGAAACCAGGCTTGAAACTACCTTCTTTTTTTTAACCCTCTAGCTGTCACTCATCCTTCCAATCTCTACCATATTTTTCCAGAAATTCTAATTCTTCAATCATGCAAGAAACCAAAATTAAGATTCTTTGTCACATCTGAGGCTTCTATAGCTATTGGCGATCTTGAAAGAAAGTACTCGCCAATTTGACTCTTTTTGTAGGGTGTACATCAAGTGTTTGAAGATCACTTTTTGTACCATATTATCCAATCATCAATGACCGTGATTCGGAATTTTGTTATCTTTCTATATATAGGCAAAATATAATGAAATTGAACTTGGACACCTATTTGAAATCTCAGTGGAACATTGAACTTGTCGTCTCATTTATTTCTATGGAAAAATACAAAATGAAGGAAGGTTTCTTCAGACAACAAGGATAGGGACATATATTCAATGAAATAATATCGATCACATTTCCCATATCTTCTAGGGGGAAAAAAAGTGGGGAATCTGCACAAATTGGATTTTTTGAGGAACATATTAAAAGCGAACCAGATTTGGTTAGACCATGTGTGATTGTAAACAAGAATCTGAGTTCTTTTTAACAATGCACGATGGCACAATTATTCAATATGAACTGAAAAGATTTAGTTTCATTTAAGTTGTGAATTCTAGCCGATTGAAGGATCCTTCTATTAATCTACAGATCATTTGCATTTCATTAGCAATGCAGATTCGAACTATAAGAAATTGTCTCCATTTTTAGTATGTTTTCCACAAACAATGCAGTAGACTTACCATTCTTACACATTGCATGGACTCCCCGAAATCCTCATTTCACATAATCCCATCTCACCACCAACCCTAAATTTACGCTTTTCCATTTATCATCCCCTTTCCAAACTGATTCATTTATCTATCCTCATCCATGAAAACATAACTTTATCAAATCCTTTCTATCCAGAATATTCAAATGGCATTCATTACCAAAACTAGTACTACAAAAGATAATCTCAGTGCATAATCGTATTGATTTTCTTTAAAATAGCAAATGAACTCATCTTCCAATACTCAACACCAATCAAGTCAAAGAATTTCCGCATCCATCTCCCACCTTTCTTCCTATCAAATACATTACATAGCCACATTTTCTAACCATCATGATGATAAGCAAACCAACCAAACCAGCCACCATTTGCTTCGGGGAAGGAACAAAAGGGGAAAAAAAATGCAAAAAACAGAAAAAAAGTATAAGAAAGCAGAAAAAAACAAACAGCCACACTTTAGTGATTACGAGATGTTGGTTCTAATACCATAATGACATCAAAGTCAACAGATGACGCCGAGCAAAAGCAAGAACGAGGGAAATTTCAAACCTCTGAGTAGGGTCTTCATCAAAATGGAAAACGCCACGAGAACGACCCATTGATTGCAGAAAAGTAAGTTCAACTACAATTCAGTATAAGCAAGAGAAATGCATGCGTGAAAAAGAAATTTGACTACGGATGAAGTTCGGATCAGTAGGGACTACTCTTAATCCCTAGAAATCTCATGTATGACCAAAATGAGGATGGTGGAGAGAAGATTTGAGTAAATTGGGCATAATGAGCTGCTTAGATAATCTGATTTTACACATCTTGCTTGAGTTAGACTGAGATGCTTGAGGAAAGAATTTGGAGTCGAGCTCCACATCTGATTTGGGTTTGACTGGGAGACGAACTGCTAGATATCATTTCATACCATGTCGCCAAGGACATTAATGGATTTTCTGTTTATTTATTTATTCTTTTTATTTGTAAAGAGATGGTGGTAGCAAAAAAATAATAATAAATAAATAAACCTAATTA
>JAODPA010136502.1:0-10772 GCA_025585075.1 Nepenthes mirabilis
ACTTAAAATTATAATTAATATTAAATTAATTTGAACAAAAATTTAAAATATTATACATGTTGTGATGGATTGAGCATTCAGATGCGCCCTGCAGATAAGCGGCTTAAAAATTTGGAAGGCAAGCCTCCTGAACAAGATAGAGAAACCCTTTGAATGTGTATACGCCTCCTAGGATGAAGGATTAGACTCCTCCGGTTATATTTTCTTAAGAAAGGATAAGGTTGGCCTCCCAGAAGATAGAGATGCTCTTCCTTGTGATGCCTTCTGGATGGAGCACATGGCTCCAAGAAGGGCTAGATGGAAGAACTGGTAGGAGTAGATGGCAGGGCCTCCTTTTTGGATTCTACTTCTCTCCTCTCTTACTTGATAATAAATGGGTATTTATAGAGGTAAAAGACGGTTGGATTATCCTTATCCATTAACAACCACACATGAATAGAATAAGACAAAACGGTTTTGATCGATTACACGTGAAGCAGGTCGTCCTGATTGGATTGATGAATTTAACCGTCTATCATTTGGGCATATTGGGCCAGTTGGGTTGTTCGTTCTTAAGCTTACTTCTTCTACTTATGGCATCAACCTAATCAGGACGACCTGCTTTACGTGTAACCGATCAAAACCGTTTTGTCTTATCCTATTCATGTGTGGTTGTCAATGGATAAGGATAATCCAACCGTCTTTTACTTCTATAAATACCCCTTTATTATCAAGTAAGAGAGGGGAGAAGTAGAATCCAAAAACGAGGCCCTACCATCTACTCCTACCGGAAGACTCTTCCATCTAGCCCTTCTTGGAGCCATGTGCTCCATCCAGAAAGCATCAGAAGGAAGAGCATCCCTACCTTCTGGGAGGCCAACCTTGTCCTTTCTTAAGAAAATGACCAAGTATGCTGAATCCATCAAGAATATAAAGATAATATAACTATTTTGAATGAAGATTTCTCAAAAACACTTTTTAGTTCATAAAGTCAAAGCAACTTTATATTATAACTACTTTAGTTGAAGTTCTAATTTGAAAAGTTTAATAGTGAAGTTAAAAATCATTGATAACTTTAAAATCAAATAAATTAATACACTTGGTAAAGATAATTTGAAACTTTACAATTGGGCTCGTAAACTAGACTTTGATTTTAATTGACATGTGTATGAACTTACCTAATGTATACATATATAGTAAATTCAATAAGTATTTTTTTTACTTGATCATAGTCAAGTTATATAACCAAAACTTGCATTGTTGGGTATGGTTTGAACAAAGATACTTTGACCCGACATGAATTAAAGCGAATAATCCAAATATCAAATCGGTTTGGCAACATCACCGCCAATACTTCACCTGATCGGCTGAGTGACCAGATAACCGAAGGCATGGAGGGTTGAGGAAATTGATTACCTAGTAAAATAATAAATAAGGTATTTAATTTTAACAAATGATTATATATAATCGAGGATAATTAGCTGCATCTAAGTAAACAGTAATGGCACAATAAATGCCAAACAATTACTGTTGAATTGTTACAAAACTAACATAAGTCATATTTACACAATTATTGTAACAGTTAGTAATGAAAACAACATAATGTATCCAACAATACGAGCCAATTTTGGACAGACATATCGATTGATACTGAAACTATAAATATAGATCTCCAACCACGAATGGGGGCATCATAGACTCTAAGATACAAACACCTATTATGAGTATAATCAAATCAATGGAGCATAATCATTGTATCTCACTTAATTGTAAACTTATCCCTTTTCTTCTTTTTTTTTTTTGAATCTTTCAACTTTTTTCAAAAAGATTACTGATTTAAATATCAAAAAATATACATAGAATGAGTCTCATATAATTTTTATATCTTTTTAAGTTATTATGGTGTATAGAACCAGGTTTTATGGTTATAAAAACTAGGCCCATTTGTTTTCATATTAATCAAAAATTTTGTCTGACTCTTTAATTCATATGACAATTTGAGTATTAAGTATGCATTAAATACCAATTGTGTCATGTTAACAAATTAAAAATTAAATTATTAAAGCATTACTTTGACCAATTTTCTTGGACATTCATTAGAAAAATGCATTATACGACTCATAATTGAAGTAGCATAATATTATTTTAGACAATTTAATAAAGTAAAATTTCATACATAAACAGTCATAATATATAAGACCTTGTTTTTCTCCTCAATTTATTTTCTCATAATTTCATTTTGCATGCTTAGAAAATATTTCAATATATTTTTTCTGTTTAAAAAATTGATTCTACAAATCTGAATATTAAAATACGTTGTCTGGATCAGTAAAAAATTGCATGCGACCCACATTTTTTTCATTTTTTTTCAGTATTTTCCTCCTTACTTTTATTTAGAAAATCAATTTCAATATTTTATACGAATATTCTGGCAGGCAAATAATTGAGGGAGCTGTTTGTTCAACTTCAATATTCACCCCCATCATTCAGAAACCATTGCATGATATAATTAATGTCGCTCATCAGATTCAAGTCAACCAGGCGGCTCTGATCACGCCTTTGAACTCTTTCTCTCTCTCTCTCTCTCTCTCTCTCTTGCTCTCTTGTGCATGCTCTCATTCCTTTGTTTTGTGAGCTTGAGAAAAGCTAATGGCAGGGCCAGCAGTTGCAGGCCAAGGTGGCAGTGGAAGAGATAATGGTGGCAGGATCACTTGGTTTCTCGTGTTATCTTGTATGATGGCTGCCATGGGAGGAGTTCTGTTTGGCTATGATATTGGAATTACAGGTTCTTTTTCATTAGAAAATGCTTTATTATTGTTGCTATGTTTTTTCATTTACACTTCATATCATAAGTTCGTATGAAGATATATCAATCCTAGTACTATAAAAACATGGTTATTGGTTAGTCACACCGATTGACTGATAGTTGTGACCGTCTCCAACCTTCAGTGACCGGTGCCTAGTGGGGTGGATCAGCCGGTCAACTAGCCATTAGTGGTCTGTGATATGATAGGTTAATCGGTCTATAAGGGCCGATAGTACAACCCATCTACTAGATACGATCATAATCGACTGTTCGTTCAATTTGAAATTTTATAAAAAATAATCAAAATATATGAGTAGTAAAATCAAACATGACCAACAAATAGGCTCGATCAAATTTTTTACTAGACATAGTTATGGGTAAAAATGATCAGTTGGAGTCTGGATTTAGACTGTTGATAAGTATACACTGTAGTATTTTCAATAAATACAATATTTAAAGGAGAAAATCTCAATAAACCATATTTTTGAATAGATAATTACTTTCAAAGTAAAAATTATTCTTTTACATTTTTTCATGTTAATATTTTTTTATCTAATATCATAATTTGTGAAATAATTTATATTTTTAGGTGCTTTTTATGTAGATATAAATTTAAAAAGCACCTAAAAATCATAGTGTCCATAGGCCAACCCTATCTAACCCTATTTTAATTTTGAACGACTAGAGTTATGGTTTCTGGCCAAATTGGGCATAACTCGACCCGAGCTAATATAGTGGTTGCATTTTTCCTTTTAGACATGGGTCGCACCCAATTCCAATTAGGTTTGCCGCCAACCAACTTATATTTTTCGCACAACATACCTCTAGCAATTGTGATTTGTTCTAGGATGCGGATCGGTGCATGCAAAAGTGATTTGTCTAGGATCCGGATCGGTGTATGGCAATGAGTACCCGTCAACACGCTTTCGGTGACTAATGGCTCGGGGCATAGGTTGGGACTAGTCAACCAATTTGCTAGTATCAACTAGTAGCTACCAACAATGATTATTAATCGACAGTAAAGATTTTATTATCACAATTTGGACGATCAGAATTATAAAAACAGATTAAAATATATTAAAACTATTATATAATTCTAACTATCAGATTATAAGGATGAGATTTTCACCATTAAAAATACAGAGGGACTTTAACAGCATAAGTTGGCCCTTGCTGCTCAACCCATTTGACACCTCTATGTGGACCATCTCCTAAGAAACATAAGGGAAATTTTTAAATAATTGGTTCTCTTACATCAGCCACCTTAGCCATCTGTTAGAGAAGATAAATTGACTTTGCTATGCTGTCTTTTAGCTCATTTGGCTCTCTAAACAATTATTTGAGGATGGGGGATTTGACTTTTGAGGATGATCTCTTTGATATATAACTAGTTTAGGGTTGTAGGTTGGCAATTGAAAAATGCTATTAGTAAGCCACACTATCTGCAACTTGAACAAAAATTTATAATTAATGATTATAAATAAATATAAATAATATAAATAAAATCATTTTACAAAAATTAATAAAAAAAGAAAAAAATAATAATAATTTTGTCCTCTTTTCTAATTCTATCACGTTTTTTTTTCTCTCTCTCTCTCCTTAGACCCTGTTAATAGCAAACAATCAATAAGGCCATAGTGCAAAGATAAGAAGAGATGTAAAGGAATATAATTTCAAATTTCCATCCTACATTTAACTGATAAAACTATCAAAAATTTTTATAATCACAACTCTTCATATTATGAATTTATCTTTCACTGATTAGAAAATTTTAAAAGACTTTTGAAATGATCGGATCTTCAAATTTTTCATTCATTATCAATCATTATGGCCTTTCATTCATTGTCGATTGCTTTTCTTTATCTAGTTGTTTCATCCATGCCCAATTGTCATATATATTATTGGTAACCTATTTGTCTTTATATGACTGTGCCATCTATAGAACCATTTGTCCTTTACATGTGCCGTATTGCGGGTACTTGTTTTATACAACGTTGGATCTAAACCATAGTATTTCCCCGTTACGGGAAATTTTCATATACAGATCCAATTACTCCTAATTATCAAATCATTATTCCTTAAAATAAAAAAAAATGAAAAAAATTTATATGTTCCTAATCACTAACATTTTGATGAAGGTGGAGTGTCATCAATGGAGCCATTTCTGAAGAAATTCTTCCCACGGGTGTACAAGAGGATGAGGGGAGACACTAGGATCAGCAACTACTGCGAATTCGATAGCCAATTGTTAACTGCCTTCACCTCTTCTCTATACATCGCCGGGTTTTTCGCTTCGTTTTTTGCTTCATCCATGACCCGCTCCTTCGGGCGGAAGCCATCAATCGTTGTTGGCAGCACCGCATATCTAGCCGGTTCAGCACTCAGCGCTGCAGCTTTTAATGCCTACATGCTCATATTTGGCCGTGTCTTGTTAGGAGTCGGAGTTGGCTTCGCCAACCAGGTATAAAGCAAAAGTGACGTTAGTAAATATCATTAGAGGGTTCCATAAAAACTTATGAGTGGCTTTGCTCATAGTTCATTCTCCAACCATAATTAATGTAATTTTTGTGACCAAACTTCTACAAAATTATAACATTTAATTGTAATTGACATCCTCTTGCAGTCGGTACCACTATACCTTTCTGAAATGGCCCCAGCAAGGCATAGGGGAGCATTCAACATTGGCTTCCAATTGTGTGTTTGCATGGGGATATTAAGTGCCAATTTAGTTAACTTTGGCACTGAAAAGATCAAAGGTGGTTGGGGATGGCGACTCTCCATAGCTGCAGCTGCGATGCCTGCTTCTATCCTAACTTTGGGTGCCATTTTCCTCCCGGAAACACCGAACAGTTTAATCCAAAGAACAAACGATCAACAAAAGGCTAAACTTATGCTACAAAGGATACGAGGCACAACCGACATTCAGGAAGAACTCAACGATCTTATAGATGCGAGCATGATCTCAAAAACCACCCACCACTCGTTCGACAAAATGAGTCAAAGAAAATACCGGCCCCAACTTGTCATGGCAATAGCCATACCCTTCTTTCAGCAGGTAACAGGCATCAATGTCATTACATTCTATGCTCCAATACTTTTCCTAACAGCAGGGCTCGGCGAAAGCTCTTCGCTTCTGTCCTCCGTACTGATAGGCATCGTGGGCACGAGCACGACTCTTGTATCGATGCTGGTAGTCGACAGATTTGGCCGCAGAGCTCTGTTTTTCTTTGGAGGGATCAAGATGTTTGTTTCTCAGATGACGATTGCAAGCATAATGGCCTCACATCTCAAGGACCATGGAGAACTAAGCAAAGGTTATGCTTGCTTAGTTTTGGTTCTTACTGGGATTTATGTTGCTGGTTTTAGCTGCTCGTGGGGGCCATTAGGATGGCTGGTGCCCAGTGAGATTTTTCAGATGGAAATAAGATCAGCTGCTCAGAGTATTACTGTAGCAGGAGGGCTGATTTATACCTTCATTATTGCACAAACTTTCTTGGCGATGTTATGCCATTTGAAGGCTGGTATTTTCTTCTTCTTTGGAGGATGGGTTGCAGTGATGACCGGTTTTGTGTACTTGTTGTTGCCAGAGACTAGGAACATACCAATTGAAAAGATGGATCAAATATGGAAGGAGCATTGGTTTTGGAGTAGATTTGTCAACTGAAAACACATTTGATACCGTTGTTTCAAATGATCTTCTTATCAGATCATTTGCGAAAGAAATATTTTATAATATATTTTAACATCTCATTAGTAAGCTGGTATAAACTGATTTACCAGATTCTACTATTATCGACCAATTTGAGCAACGAAATTTTCTACTATTGGCAAAATCTATTATTATGTCATCACTCAGGAAATGATGGAACGATGTGAAATTAGCAGTAAGAAGTGCAAAATCTAACCACTGAAAACTGCCCACAACTTTGTTGGAAATTCTTAGGCAACAAAAGCCTCGATCAAATAACTAAACCTTGATTAAATTTTTATGAACCTTCGACACTAATCGGCAAGTCAATGAAACTCTGTTGCTTGTTCTATGAAAATACCTGACTTCTCTGGATGTTGTTCTTCCCTCCACAGTAGTCACAGAGTCCGGCAGCAAGGAATCAAGTTCATGGTCTCTCACAGCTTCAGTAAGATTCACGGCCTGGGCAAAAGGAGAAAAATATAAAGCCCAAGGAAAGTTTTCTAAGCATTAGGCTGATGTAAAAGCTTTCAATTTAAAGCACAAGATATAGAGAAAGGAGAAAAATGTAGGGGTGTCCAAGAAAACAAAGAAAAAAACAGAAAAAATTGAAAACCCAAACCAAGCAAGAAGATAGGGTAACTGAACCTAACGGTTTGATTTTGGTTCTGTGTGTTGCAATCCCCTTGTGCTTTGGTTCGGTTCCGATTCAACTGCTTTAATTTTAAGTTTACACGGCCAGAATATTTATTTATATTTAATAGACAAAAATATAAACTATTGAAAACAATATGTAGGGATGTTCCAAAAAAAAAGGTTTACATATATATTAAAATCAATTGCTAATTTTTCATAATTTTTAGAAAAAGAACTGTTGTCCTAAATCGAACCAGTCATACCCGGGTATGGTTCAGTTTTTTCACTGAATTGGTTTGACTGGTTCAGGTCAAAAAATTGCTTACGGTTCGGTCACCTAAACTGTCAATACCAAAAAAAAAATAGAAAAAACCTTTCAGTTCAATTAAAAATAAGACAGTAATCCACTCCTTTCAGTGAGAAATTTACCCGATCATAATGCTGCACCATGCTCTCCTCTATGCCATGCAAGTATTCTGCTGGCCATAATTCACAACTTCATCAATTATTCCATGAAACCACAAAAATCGCAATCTTTAGACTTTGGATTAAAAAAGCCAATTACGTTTTTCAGTGGCAAGCAACGGTCTAACCCCCCCCCCCCCCAACCTAGGTTGGGTTTAGAACAAAACTAGGCATCTTCAGAGGTTCTATAATAATAAGGTAAGTAAGCTTTCAAGCCCAATCCAGTACATGAAACACCCATTATATATAGGGTTTGTGGAATGGTTTATTATTCCATGAAACCACAAAAATCACAATCTCTAGACTTCGGAAAAAAAAAGCCAGTTACGCCTTTCAGCAGCAAGCAGCGGTCTAACAACCCCCAACCTAGGTTGGTATTAGAACAAAACTGGGCACCTTTAGAGGTTCTATAATAATAAGTTAAGTAAGCTTTCAAACCCAATCCGGTACACAAAACACCCATTATGTATAAGGTTTGTGGAAGGGTGAAACCATTTTAGAATTTATTAAATACAGTCTTACTTTACATTATATGCAAAAGGTTGTTTCCATGACTCAAACCCACGAATGACTACTTGGGTACACGGCAACAACTCTACCGCTACGTGAAGGCTATCCAACAAATATCTAAGACTAAAAGAGTTAGGCAAAATTGTAATCCCTACCGGAGTAGGCTGTGTCCTTAAAAATCAATAGACTGCGAGGCATCAATAATATGGAAAATCTATGGTGATTAGCCAAACACACTGGTTCTCCATCGCCACTGTCATGGTTGTTGCTGCATAGTGATATGCCATGACACTGGTTCAGTATTGAATGAGGAGTGAAGTCCATAACCACCGGCGAACCAAGAGACAGGATTGCTGCAGCTGGAAAATAAGCCGGTCCATCTCGGTGTGGCTGCATCATTGAAATAAAGTCAACAGAATTAGCCATGGATGAAAAAAGCAGTCACAACTATATTGCGTGATACGTATCGGCATCAGACAGGGAAAAAAAACCTTTCAAAGTATAACAAAATGGACTAGAGGAAATATTGACCATATAAAGGCTATCGACCAATTTGGTAATTTGAATGTCGGCCGCTATATCAGCATTACGACTACATATCACGATTTTGTTGTGATATCTGATTAGCCCAATACAAATATATACAGGAGGCTATTCCATGGGATTATCCCATATAGTGATATATATTGGCTGATATTTTTGCATATCGGCCAATATTTCACCACGGAATTAGCATGTGTACATGCAATTATGTCCCAATTCTATTTCCTCTCCATCTCCTTTTGGTGTTTTCAAAGAGGAGAGAGATATGATAGAACAACTTGAATTGAATCCACATAACGTATTGTCCACTTTAGGCCACAAATATGAGCTTGCATCTGTATGATTTTGTTTCCCCTAGACTTTTTCAGTACTAGGCCTATTATCATGAAGATATCTAAATATTACTATAAAACACGTCTACTCTCATTCCCTAAGAAATGTGAAATTTTAAATATTAGCTTCCACACTCCACCCCACTTAAAAAATGATGTCCTCGTCGCATGTAGCACAGCTCAAGATTGACTCGACTCGACTCGTGTTCACATACTTTCGGCTAGAATTGACTCTAATATCATTATGTAGTGACCCGAATTTACATGATAACATATTGTCCACTTTAAGCCGCAGGTATAAGCTCGCACTCACACAATTTTATTCCTCCTAAGCTTTCCCAAGAAAAAGTTTGTTGTTGTAGAGATGTCTAAGCCTCATTACTAGGCATACCCTCTCTCCTTTCCCAAGCGATGCAGGATCCCAGACACCAATTCCCACATCTAACATATACAACATGGTTAAATCCATATAATTATCTAATAGGAGATAGAATCATTCAAAATGAAGACAACCTCCTCCCTCTTGTGTTATGCAACATCAATGCAAATAGATATTTAGCCTCTCAAATTTGGTTATAAGGAACTCACTGCATGATAATGTATAGTCAGACCAAACAACAGCAGCTCAAGAGAGAGAGCAGGCAATAAGGCAATCTATTCAGCAATTGAGGTTGAAGATTAAAGTTATAAAACAAATTTCGGTGACAGGGAAGGGAAAAGAGGAGAAAAAAGAAACAGTATTAAGCTTCCTATGCATCTCAATCTGCAGCACAATTTACAGTTAATTTCTAAAAATCGAACCTGGAGATTCTCGTCTTGCCCCACCAATTGTGCAATCCACACTCTTCACATTTGCAGAAGAAAAGTTCGAGAACAAGGCAAACTACACCAAATGCATAGAGGGAGGCTAGGGACAGTAGATTTGATTGAAGTTGCCTTAAAAAAATAAAATGATTTCCATGTCGGGTATTAGTTGTTATGAAGATAGGTCATGCTTCAAGAATGAGATTGATAGAAGGAAAATGAAAATGTATGTGGGTGAGTGGATCAACAACATAAAATGAACCTCAGCAATGAGTACAGTTACACTAAGTGGTTTTTTATTTTCTTTTATTTTCTTTCTTCTTCTTCTTCTTCTTTTTTTTTTTTTTTTTTTTTTTTTTTTTCTTTTTTTTTTTTTTTTTTTTTTTTTTTTTTGTGAAGGTAAGAAAGCGTGTAGTAGGGAAGATTGAAAAAGAGAAGAGGATTATATAATACATAAATTAGAGAACATCCAACTTACTTTTAATAAAAAACTGAAAATGAAAAATGAAAGGTTTCTGAATTTTATCAGTTTATTATTAAGTCTGAAAGAGGGGATAGGGTTTACCTACAAACAGGAATAGCTAGCGGATGCAATTAGGGCTGAACAAAAAAAAATTGAAACCAAGTTAACCGCCGAAATCAAGCCAAACCGAACCCACAATGATGGTTTGACATAGCATAGTTTGGTATTGTTTGATTTTTTATTCAAACCATATTGGGGGTTAGTTGCGGTTATACACATACTCATATTTCTAACAAAAGATGTATTGCCGTTATATCTATTTCTATAGTACTTCATACTCAACTTTTAATAAAGTAGTTAAGTTCTTGCTCCCTTTCAAAGTTTATTATCACCTAAATCATTAATTGTTTTTATTTATTCTCAATATTGGTCATGCTTTCAGAAAATTTCCATGATATTAAAGAAACATTGAATGATGTTGGAAACTTTAAAGAAATTACATTAGATAATATTTTTTTTCCAAATATTATTTTTATTATTTCAATA
>JAODPA010136513.1:0-16298 GCA_025585075.1 Nepenthes mirabilis
ATTGATTAATCTCCACATAACACTTTCAACATTTATGGTACAGGAAAAAAAAAAGAAAAAAAGCTCCACGCAGCTTAGTATTGGTAGGAGCCTTGGACAGCAACATTGTGGTAGGCATTATGCTGCGCATCGGCGTTTTGGTATGGGCCTTGCTGAACGTAGCTGTTCTGGTAAGCGATCTCCTGAGGGTTGGCATTTGTGTACTGGTCTGGCGGCAGAGCGGCGGCATGAGGGTACACAGCTTGCTGTGAACTGGGATTTGAATAGGAACCCTGTGGGGGGTTCTTTTGTCCTCCAGAATCCATGTAGGTGTGAAGTATATTGTGAGGGGCATGCAAGTGGTCGGTGGTGCCACGGATGTCAACCACCACCTCTGGGCCACCAGCTTGAGGATCATGGAGTTTCAGCCGTGACCCAACACTCTGGATGATAAAACAGCCAAACTTTAAGAATGAATATATTTGCACAAACTATGATACACATTTAGTTATGAACTTAAAACAGCCCAAATTAGAAAGAAAAATAGTAATATTACAGCATGTTTATTATAATTCTACCAAATATATATATGTGTGGTTTGGCTGCGCCACCTGTTAAGTGATGTCTTTTTATTTATTGTTTTTTCCCCTTCGAGTGGACCGAGACAAGAGGTATCACGGAATACTTTTAGGTAATATTGTAGTAAATTTTTAGCATGTCGCTCGTGTAAAAAAACAATAAAAACTGACAAAATATACAAAATGAATATGGCATGGAATGTTGGTAGCCTCTTGCCCCTATGCCCTCATTTTTCTCATCCTCCGTCGAGGTTTTCCTGTTCTCCAAGTATTAGCCCTACTTGCCAACACCTTGCTGCCTCAGCAGTCGCTGCCACTTGACGTTCAACCCATTGTTTCTCTCCCCTCTCCCTAGTGATCCATCTCTCTCCCACACATTGGCTGCAAACACCAGATCTGGTGGTACTGTTAAGTAAACTAGGAGAGGGGATGCATAGGGCCACAGTCTAAGCAAGGTGCTGGTGGCCAGGTGAAGAGAAGGGTGTTGCTCTGGCAGTGGGAGGTTAGTGTTGCAGTGGAGAGAAGGGTGGAAATGAGAGTGTTGCGGAGTTCGTTGGAATAAAAGGGAAGACTGAAGAGAGATGACAGTAGGGAGAATGGGTGGTGCACTGGCAGTAGCCGACTAGTGGGGGTTGTGCTTGATATTTACCAGCAGGATGGTCAGAGATCTGGCAGCATTATATGAAACTTGGGAAGAGAGAGTGGTTTTTGGTGGCAGTTCAGAGAGGTGCTGATGGCTGGATGGATAGAGGAGTGTGGTGGTGGTGGGAGGATTGTGTTGCAGTTGATAAAGGGCGGAGGTGTTACAATGACATTCTTTGAACTCTTATTTCCCCACCAAACCTACCACAAAAACTAGTCATGCTGACATTCATCATGAACAAAGAGCTTTGGAATTCAGAAACCCAGCGAATAAAAAACTGCAACAAAATTTATAGTATATTTTCCAGATTAGAATACAACTAGAACTGTCAAGACTACACCTGCTAAGTGTATTTTTGCAAAACAAGTGAAAATTCATAGACTTTTGACGACATCAATCTCCTTTCTAAACAGATGTAAATATCAACGATATTATAAAATCAGCCTATATATATCTATATCAGGTGTCTAATATCGGTATTTTACAGTACCAAGAAAATGTTGAGATATGTTGCCGTACCTTTTGTGTAATTATGACGTTCAACTATATAATGAATTTCATATAGAGAAGCAAATAACTTTGGGCCAGCAACATATCACGATATATTAGTCGATATTAAAAAAATATCGGCTTATATAATCAATATATCGGCCGATACGTCTCTCTTAATTTACAATTTTTGGAATTAATTTTCTTCTAATATATTTGATACAGATACATATTATCTAATATGTCTAATACTAAAATAGTCACAACCAATACAAATACCGATATTCATCCATGCTTCTAACATAACCATTATAACTACCATTTTGACAGGACTACTTGATCAATTAAACAATAATTTAACAACCATATAAGTTTAACACGACTATAGATACTTATTTTCTTTCAATTCAAACGTTGCATAAACTACAGTCCACTCAATTAATAACCAATATTAATAAAATTATACTCATTTATCCAACAATGCTGACACAAAATTTAATTATCCTAATTTTCTATTCAAGTTATAGTCAGCCCCCATCATCTGAGGATTCTTTATTGCAGACTATAAATGTTGAGGTATATACTTTATCCCTAAATTACATTAAATTATTTTCGTAATTTAAAAATATAATCTTCATATCACAAATAAACCACCTCAATATCATTTATGATATGGCATAGACCCTTAATTCCCATTCCTTCTCATCCTTCCAAATATTAACCTCTTTATCATTTTAAAATGGATAAATAATAATAACTAAGATAATATTTTAGTATCATTTTGATTTTATCATTTCATATTAAGAACAAATCTCAATCATAAGCCTAATTATTTAAGAAGACCATAACAAAACTCATTTCATCGGTCCATTACATGGATCAGCCACTGGGATGATGTATAAAATTTTTACAGCTGTTATCATTTAGTTTACAGCTCCATAAATCATCACATGAAGACGTTGTGGGGATGAAGGAATTGAAAAACTAAGAGCTATAAAAATTACCATTCTACGTGATCTCCCCGTTGGATTTGTTAACTTGCCAGTAGCCATTGATTAATCTCCACATAACACTTTCAACATTTATGGTACAGGAAAAAAAAAAGAAAAAAAGCTCCACGCAGCTTAGTATTGGTAGGAGCCTTGGACAGCAACATTGTGGTAGGCATTATGCTGTGCATCGGCGTTTTGGTATGGGCCTTGCTGAACGTAGCTGTTCTGGTAAGCGATCTCCTGAGGGTTGGCATTTGTGTACTGGTCTGGCGGCAGAGCAGCGGCATGAGGGTACACAGCTTGCTGTGAACTGGGATTTGAATAGGAACCTTGTGGGGGGTTCTTTTGTCCTCCAGAATCCATGTAGGTGTGAAGTATATTGTGGGGGGCGTTCAGGTGGTCGGTGGTGCCACGGATGTCAACCACCACTTCTGGGCCACCAGCTTGAGGATCATGGAGTTTCAGCCGTGACCCAACACTCTGGATGATAAAACAGCCAAACTTTAAGAATGAATATATTTGCACAAACTATNCACCATTCTCTTGGAAACATTGTGTTTAAATATGGGTCACTCTCGTGTGGACTCATATCAGATTGGCAGGACGACAGTTTTGGCCAAATACACATAGGTGCAATACTGAGGCGAAGTATTGTTGTATTTGCCGTGCGCTTACACGTGCGGCGATGTGGCCTGATGATGAAGTACTGACCAGAGTGGAAAACTTGGCTGGAGTGGTGAAATTGTTGGAGTGGAACACTTGGCTAGAGTGGTGAAATTTGCAAGTGAAACACTTGGCTGAAGTGGTGAAATTGGCCGGAGTGAAATATGGGCCGGAGTAATGATACTTGGCCAAAGTAAAGTATTGGCCAGAGTAGTGATATCGGTCGGAGTAGTGCCGCCAAGCCGAAATGATAAGACCAGTCTAATCCATAGTAATACAAAGGCGGGCCCAGGGCAACTAGTCTAAAAAGGTAGTTATCTGTAAAATCCAGTGCAGGCAACTAACTTTATAGAGCAGGTAGATGACTTTTCAGAGTTGGTAACCGACTTTGTATAGCAGGTCAACTGCAAAGTTCATGGTATGAATGCAACTTTGCTAAGTAGATGGCAGGCTTTGCAGTGTACGCGACCGTCTTGCAAAGCAGGCGTTGCCCGGTACATTTGTGTATATATATATATATATATACACATAGCTGCTTTTCTAAGCAAGGAAAGAAATGGAAAAACAAGGAGTCACCCATTTGCTCTTGTACTCTGTTTTTTGAGAGTTTCTGTAACCAAAGATTTTTGCAACTAGATTTTACATAGAGAGTTTTTGTGGACTAAGTATCCCATGATTTTTTTCCTGTTATTCAGAAGAGGGTTTCCATGTAAAAATTGTATGCATTCTTCTTCCCCCTCCCTATTGTGTGTGATTTCTATCATCGTTTCACCTCACGATACCACTGTCCGTCCAACGCCTATTTCCCCAACACATTGGACTGTCTCCATGAAATCTCTTCCAAAACAAATAATCTGTATAGAAGATTTTTAGAACTATCTTTTCATAATTTGTCAAGGATATCATGAAGCTCCTAGCAGAGACTACTTTACTATAGGCAATATTCTCATATCCAGATTTGTCCCAAAACAAAAGCTTTTTCTGTAATAAACCTCAACCTGGCTAACACAAAAAAAAGGGAGTGCCCAGAAAACTGACTCAGTCCACTCCAGATGAATTAAATCTTCAAGCCCATATACTCTTGGGCACATGCTATCGGATTTATATGATATGTATTCTTTTTCTCAGCTTCCCCTCACTCTCTACGAGTTCCCACACCTTCAGCTGAAGTTGGATTCCATTATTAAGTCTCTGGTGAATCTTTAGTCTGTTATATCTCCATCTATAGCTAAAACAAAGCTCATGGAATTCCAAGCCATATATGCCTTGGCCCATTTTATTAGAAGCAAATGCATGCATCTTCCAATAAATACCTTTCATAATGACAGAAAGTACAAAACTCAAAATCAAGGAAACATCTTAATAAGAAAGCCTAACTTATTCACAGGTTGATGAGCCAGAGTCTAAAAAGGTAGTTATCTGTAAAATCCAGTGCAGGCAACTAACTTTATAGAGCAGGTAGATGACTTTTCAGAGGGTTCTCTTCAACTTATTATCATTCCTCAAGCCACAGCAATCAGACATCCTCAATATTTTGTTCCACAAACAGTTATGGTGCTTGGATTTCCGTCACCAGCGAACTTGAGCAAATGTTTTTGAATATAGAAATAATCTAGCATGTAAGAGAAATAGGTAGTAATAACTGGTGAACAGTGACTGAAAAATATGGTCTTCAAAGCAAAACAAGATGCTCTATCAATTTTTATAAATCTCTTCTTTTGCTATCTGGATCAAGACAAATCAAGAGCAAGACCTATCCTTTAACAACTACTTAGAGGTATCTAAGTTAGGAGAGCATCCAATAGTCTCAAGCACTGTCCAAAAGATCCTCGATCCTCCAAACAATTTATCAACCATCCATTAAACCAGAAGGAAGTCTCATTGCTACATCTAGCTAAGGCTTCACCTCGTGACTAAAGATGGTGTTACTGAAACATTGGCCAACCACATCTGCGTTTGCTTAAAAAGGAAATCTCAGACTTCACTTAAAAAGACATGGATAGCATTCACTAGTTTGGACACTTCATCAATCTGTGAAATAAGGCCTCAGTGACTCCTATAAGCTGGTCCAGTCCAAAAGAATGCAGCAAGTATTGGTTATAATGAACCACATATCCCTGACACAAGTTCAACCAAGGAAATGAAATAAATTTCAACCAAGAATGAACGAGAAAGAATTCGATGGTGCACTTCATGATATCCACATTTGGAAACCGGCAGTCTTACATTCCCAACTATCTCAAGAAACATTCCTGACAAGTTAACCTACTACAACTCAAGAAGCATTGAAGAGCAATGTAATGACCTCAAAGGGAAAAGGTGAAAGGCTTTAAAGGATGGAGCAAGACTATATGGGTATGTATTAATCGTAATTAAGTTAGCCATGAATGATGGCAAAACAAAAGTTTTGGTTCTTGCCAACTATTTCTTTCTGGGTGTTACCAGTCCAAGATATGATATTGTCAAATTTATGAACTTAGTTGTCACATTGGATTCTATGCTCGGTGGAGTTGGAGCTCAAGTTAGGTTAGCATAATGGAGATCAAACTGTCCACCACAAAAGGTTTGGCCTTTCATGTTTGCGAAAATGTTATGACATTGGCTTCAAGTGAAGTCAGGGTCTACAAGCAAGCAAAGGATGGGTGGATTGCACCATTGGTGGAGATTGGATATCGAAGGTTTGGATGGCTGCTCACTATGTTTGCATGTTACACAAGGAATGCAGCAACTTTAGCAATGACAATGGCAGTAACAAGAAGAGCAACATTCTCAAAACTTTTGGTGTAGGATGAAATCCTTGCACACAGTAGTCAAAATTCAAAATAGACCATTACTACTAACAAAAAGAAAACAAAATTACAACCTCAATATATAGCACAAACCCAGTTTCCTAATTTGACACAACTTCCAACAGAAAAATATCTACTAAAAACAGAAAAACAATATTTCAATCGCTTCCCTCCAAATCTTCCCACAATTTCTAAAAGAAGAACAGAGATCCAGATTCTTTGTCCAAGATGGTACCAATCTTGGACAAGGATTGATCAATGGGGGAGGAACTTATAGCTCAGGCTGTTTGGTATCAGATGAACAGTCAGCTCCAACCCCCGGGTAGAATGTGTCGACCAAGCACAGTCCCCCCTGAACTCACACAGCTTGCAGCCAAAATCAATAGTTACATGATATACTGATCAAGTTGTATGTTGGTCCCTTCTGTTGTTAGACACTCTTGAGGAAAAATTACATCCCATACCACAGTTCTACTATTATTAACAAACACGCCATGATATGCAGAACTTGTTATAAATGATGACCTTTACTTAAACATAATCTCGTAGCAAGGCACAAATGCAATTGAAAGAGAGAATTGGCAGAGATAAGAATTTTTCTTTCCAGGAAGGTGAGAAAGCGAGGCAAAGTCAATAGAAACATACCTCAACAGTATTATTAATGATGCTGCCTCCTGGACCAAAAGCAGGACCTACTGCATTATTTGAATACTTCATCTCAGCAGAACTGCTGGCATTTGGATATCTGTAAAAAGGGCCAAAAAAGAACTTCTAAATGACAACCTAAAGCTTTTAAACTGCAACCTAATAGATTATGGTATGGGAATCATTTGTCCCTACCCAGAGGCAATTGGAGGTACTGGATAGCTTGGGTCATAGTCATGTGAACCATCCTTCAGGACAGGCAATGAAAACAGTCAGTTCTCATCAATGAATGTTCGTACATCTAAATTAAGAGAAAGGAATAGCTCTAAGCTCATGTTTGAGACTTTATTTGGCAGATGTTTAGCATCAGGATCCATGAATAGAAAATTAGCATATCATGACAATCCTATGAATTTCTTGTGTAGTCTTGTATATAATATTATATTGAGAACAGTCATTCCCATCAATTCCATTGGAACATGATTTGTCAATCAATTTTTAAGCTCATGTTTGATATTAATCTAATCTGCATAGTCAGTATCATGAACTCCAAGAAGGTAACTAGCATTTCATGGCAGTATTAATTTCTTTTATTTTATCTGTCACAGGATATTTTGTACTTTAATCCAACGGTATCATTTAACTTTCACAACCACTCACAGGTTAACAATATACATAAGTACATGGAGAGAGAGTTATCAAGATCACAAATAACAGAAAAATGTTCATTTTATGCAGTTTTGCACATAAAACATAAAGAGGTAGCAACAGCACCATGCCACTCTATGCAGATCACCTAAAAGAATGCCCAGCATGAATTATTATAAATGGAGAAGAACATAAACAAAATATGCCAGTGCACATATATATATGATATATACATATAACAAGATCGCTTACACTACAGATATGAGTTCATGGCATCACAAGATTAAAGGCAACATGCAATACAGAAAGCATATCTCCTCAGAGAGTGTCAAGTCCCCAATTCTGACCTAAATCACTTGCCTATCAACAGCACTTTATAATAATAACACACAGTTTAGTCACCAGCCTAACAACCAAGCCACATAAACCCTTGTCTAACTCAAGCATACAAAAGGGAAGCTCCTAATTGACCATGGAAAACCTACCCACGCCCAAACTCCACCGAGTTGGCTATGGTGGAATCTAAATTCAAATCACAGCAGTTTGAAAGGTTGATCTATTCTGGAAACTCCAGATCTATACTTATTCTCAACTACCCGAAGCATTTCATCTCCTACTACCCTTCCCCATTTGAGCCTTTCCTCATTTGAGCCTCACCCTTAATTTATGCCACAAATCACATAGTTCAAATTCCAGCATTGAAACCCCTTAACTGGGTCAACAAATAGCAAAGCCCAGGTCACAGATCACCTCTGATACCATGTCTAATGCCTCGAGCAAGCTACTAGCTCAGGCTACCATGTACCCCATACAATAGAGATGGCAATTTGATTGGACATCATAATGCACCAAAGTGAAGGCCAACAACGAGGTCTGAACAAGACCCAACAAGTTCTCTTTTTTTTTTTTCCATTTCACACCCAATGGAACTAATTTTATTTTTGATAAAGCAGAATTTGTCAACATTTACAATCCTCTTGAATGGAAAAGTATTGTGAAAGCTTATGATAGTGGGGCATATCATCATACGTTGGTGGCATAGTTTGAGATCTAGGGTTTAGACTTAGAAATTTTGAACCAACAGTTGACCAGTAAATCTAATCATTAGTTTTTGTCCCAAAATTTTCCATGCATCTACATTGTGTGTAGTTAGCCAAAACTTTTCAGCATGTCACAGACATAGTAACCCAAAAATGAAAAAAATATAACAGTGAGTCCATGTTGAGTAACACTAATCGGCCAAATACATCCCGTTCTTTATTGGTTACGTTTTTTTTTTCTTTTTTTTTGGTGTCATATATATATATATATATATATAATTAACCAAAAACAAGTTAAGGCCTGCTACATGTGAACATGGGAGATAATTTAAATGAACTTTTCTTAAAGAAAAGCTATAGAAAAAATATTGATTCTTCAGTTACACAGTTCCCAGATTCATTATAAGGTACAGAGTGTCCTGGTATGTAGCAAGACACAAGAAAGTTTCATTTCTAGGGGATTCCGATTGACAAACAAACTCAGTACAGGATACACTAGTGCACAGTAAACAGGAAGGTTTGGGAATCCAATAACTATGAACCGTTACACTGAACTTGATTTCAACCGGACTTTTTGACCCAAAATAAAAAATTGAATGCTTGAGGCATTGAATTCATGCCTTTGCACACAGGCCTTTTTCTTCTTTTTTTTTTATTTTTTATAAAAATCATTAAATTATTTCATGATTAAATTATTTCTCCACTCACACTCGCTCTCCCCTCTCACTTCTCTCTCTGTCACCCATATTCTCTCACCCAGCACNAGGTTCACACTAATTCAAAATTTAGTATATATGTGTGACCTCAATTATATTAATAATTTTAACCATAAAACGCTTTTGTCAAAAATTTATCCTCAAACACAAATTCATTATCCTCATCATTGTCTCCATTCATTTTTCCTATCAATCATTCATTACTTTTATCAAGCCTGTTTTCACAAATATTAAGTTATTATTACAATAACAATTATAAATAATGGCTAATTTAAAATGAAACAATTAATTATTTCTAAAAAAACTATAAGGCGCTCAAGGCGCACACGCCAATTGGAATAAGTCACGTCTAGGTACATTGAGGTGTCAATGTTTGAGCCTTGGGCATAGGCGCACCTTTAACAACATTGCATCCTATACAGGTCCAACTGAGGTACTAGCACCTGCAAGAGATGTACTCATCCCAAGACATCCAAAATGACAGAGGCAAATAAATAAGGTGTTTAAATCGCCTCCCTCGCAAATAAAAAACAGACTAAGTTCCATTTGCACCCAAGGAAATTGGTACGAAATGATGGTATAGCTCCAAAAAGAACCCTTCATTATTCTCACGAAAACCAAGGATAAGAGAAATTGCTTTATGAGAACTACAACCATTTAACTAGATTCAGAAGGAGAGGAGAATTTATGCTGCTCCATAAGCTTACAAGACAAACATTAACACAACACAAGCTATTTCAACTGGATTCTATTCCAGAGTTAAAGTCCAGGGACCATTACGGTGGTTCAGATTATTACAATATAGACCAAATGAGACGTTGGTGAGAGAAGTTGACTTGGTTGAGGCGGGGGGGTAACAAAAATGAAAGAGGTAACCCAGAGAAACTTGAAGCATGACAATAAAGTAGGATATGAAATTGTTTTTACTTTTAGACAAAATTACATTTAATTAGATGGAATTGAGGAACCAGATTCATCCAAACAATCCTACTTAATGGGACTTAAAGATTTGTTATTGTAATGAGAATCATGAGATAGAACAGATAATTGTTTTACACCATGATTGCCAAAAAAATTAAGGGAAATACCCACAGATATTCAAATATAGTGGCACACTATTTTTTTTTGGGTTGGGGGGGGGGGGGGTTTGTGTTTCAATAACTCCAAATAGGAGCTTTCATGCAAAATTTCTATAAAAAGTGGAGAAAAGATTACCTTGACAACACTGTGACCAGCAGAACTGCCAACTTCAGATGAACCAGAGGGCACCACTCCTCTACCAGGGAAGCCTCCTGCAGGACCATATCCTGGGACTGGCCCTTCCGGAGCAGGTTCTGGTCCAGCATTTCCATCCCGCAAACATCTTGTTCTTAATCTTGAAGCTATCTCTGCAAGAGCATCTTTGGCTACAGCAAAACTACCAGATACCTAATCAATCAAGAATAGGGCTCTTCTATCAGCAATTCGGCATATCCCAGATGTCATAAAAGCAATGCCAAAATGAAAGTTAGAGACTACAGGAGTCAATGTTTCCTAATTAAGTTGCACAAAATGTTCAGTTAGACCACATTACCTGCACAAGCTCTTCATCTTCTGAAGCACACTTTGGCCTGTCCTCCTTGGCAAAAACACGTATATCTGCCTTTGTTCTCCAGCGCATCTCACTGATAATAGATCCTGCTTTTCCAATGATGCAACCAACCTTGCTAGACGATACAAGTATCCTCGTAGTAATTATACCCTTATCGGAAAATTCACTTGCTTTCGCTTGAAGCTGAAGAATGGCATCAATGGTCTGTGACCTTGGGTTTGCCAGAGTCTGAAAAATTTTTAACAGAGTGGTCAACAATGGAACACGGAATGACAAGTTAAAATTACAGAAATTAACATTGCTCGAATTATATAGATTCCAAAAGTGTCTCACGGTTATTATCTTTTACAAGGTTGGAAGGGGAGAAAAGGTGGGATTGACCTCAAAAGCTGACACACGGATAACACGTTCTTCTGAATCTGTCGTCGCCTCTTCAGCATGAATACTGGCACCTGTCTCCTGCTGCAACTGTCTAACACTGGCACCTCCATAACCAATCACTCTACCAATTTTCCCAGGTAAGCACAGCATTTTCATAGAAAACTCACCTGCACCTGCAGGTTCTCCACCATGTCTGGTTGGACCATCATTGAACCCACCTGGCATAAATCCAGGACTAGGATTTCCATACCCTCCCATCCATGGCACTGGCGACAAGTGGTTAGGAGTATTTTGCTGGGACCACATGGGATTACCTGGCGGTGGCCTATTTGCGATTCGAGGAGCAGAATGATGGAACCCTTGGCCAGCTAATGGCATAGGAAAACTAGAAGATTTGTCCTCACGTGGATTCTGGTGCAACCGAGTTGACACATCATAAAGAGCTCTTTTAACTACAGCTTGATTTCCTGATATCTGCTTTGAAAAAGCACATATGTCAAGCGTATGCAGATGATTCCCAGAGACCAAAAGGGCCATTGACCCACATCCTAAACATTTTCTTAAACTAATGCAAGGGAATAAAGATCCCGGTGTAAAAAATAAGAAAAAAAAGAGTATCAACTATTTAAATGCAAAAAAGATATCCCAATGCAGATAGATCCAATATCACAGGGTCTAGGAAAAATCATATGTACATAGCCTTACTGCATTGTAAAAAGGCTGCTTCCAAAATTTGCACCCATGACTATACCACAATGAAATAACCTTAGTGTTGTGCCAATACTCACCCTCTAACAAATTATGTGCTCGTGCTCACACAAGAAAATGCAACTCAAAATTCATGTTTGAAATGATTTCATTATAGCAATCTATTTTTTTACCACATACCGTAGTTCCGACTTCTTGGAATTTTCACAACTCAAGGAATCACAATGGTGGGAAGGCTGATGATTGAAGAATGCGGATTGTCATGTACTCGTGTGCCACTCCCAATGTCGCTGCCCTGCCCACAACCACTAGCCAGCCTAAAAAATTATATATTTTGCTTCTTGATAATGTGATTACAAAACTTTCTTCTGATGAAATAAAAAAAACTTACTAGAATCTTTCTCTCACAAATAAACGAAGTTCCTACTGCTTGCCTTTTCTTCTTACTAATTATTTGGAAACCAAGGGATCCAAAGTCAAACCTTTTGCAAGGTTATTAGCTCTCAAACAAGATTAATACTAACAATTATTTGTAATTCTGTAGAACAAATAAGACCTTATATCTTTTAATTCTGCATAAAAGAAATAGAGAGACAACAGCATATTTGCTTCTGCATTGTCCTATTTCCTGTAGATAATGAAATTCCTCACAACAAGTGAGGATCAATGTTGCATTTGTCCTAATGGTATGAATGATTCCCCTTATGGTTAAAATTAAATACATGATCAAGATAAAGCTTTGAAATATCATGGGAAGCCCAGTGGCTGGCAGCGCACAATTCCCAGGGCATTGGCTCAGGTTGAATCCCCCTTCAGTCCTTCCTCGTCGTATAAAGAAAACATAGATCTAAAATTGATGCAGAATGGCATGTTTGTAAGGGTTTTATTCAGATGAAATGTGCAAGGACAATTATCTGTTTATTAATCTTCACGGGAAAACAGTGTCCTTTGCATCTTTTTCTGCTTCACAGAATCAGCTTGTGGTACTTTTTAGCAGAATAAACTTTAAAATATATTCTTGGGGACAGGAAGAGCAAAGTTATTTGATCTTGCTTACTAGTATTGTATTAATTAATTGTTTTAAATGTTGTCTTTACCACAAAGTTTCTTGTCCTCTAACTTTGTTTTCTCTTCTCATCAGCAAAATTTATGATTTTATCCAGAATAAGAATTTGCAAATTACAAAATACAACATACAATGTCAAATTCCCAGCAAGTAACAAAGAGAGCTTCAAATCATGAATGCAGTGAAAAGGGCAACCAGCTTGGTGTTATGCCACTTTCCCCATCAGGCCATCACCAACCGTTTTATTTGGCTCCATTAGCAATGTCTCCCTCACCTTCATTCTGCTATGATAGCCATAGAAAAGACAAAATCGTCCATCATGTGCTTCACGTGCACAGTAATTGTAAGTGTAATTTTCAACCATTTGATTAAAAATCAATGGTCATATTTCATACTATCAAAAACAAACACAGGACAATAATCCAACAAAAACAAAAGCCACTCTCTCATCATCACCCCACATCAAACGCCCACTTTGTACTGATCATCATCTCCCTAAACAATTCCCTACCCCTCCATCAAACGCCCACTTTGTACTGATCATCATCTCCCTAAACAATTCCCTACCCCTCCAAAACACCCATCCTAGCCACAGACCACCATTAACAACATCCCACCCCACCACCAGTGAAATACCATCAAACATTTTCCATTATATCCAACTTTAAGAGATGTATAAGGATCTTAGTGGCACATGAGGCTCCTACATCATGGGATCTGGGGTAAGATATGCATAGCCTGACCATTGCACAGCAGAATGGCTATTTGTGTGGTTTAAATTTGACCTCAAGGTCGTAATGGAGCATAATTTACTGAAAGTCACCCTCAGAAATGTCATTAGAGCTAACAAAATGCAAAAGATTTGAAAGCTCCAAAACAACAGAAGATGTCACTAGATTATATCTCTGAACAATATATGTTACATGTTTTTCATGCAACATGTCCCTTGGAATTTGGAAAATTTTCAGATTTACAGTTCATTATAGTGGGAAGGAGGAACAATGCACAAGTGAGCCCACATTTTCAAATCAAGTCAAATACAAGCTAGCATCAAACATGATAATGCATTTCAGTATTTTACATCGAAGGAGTGTCAGCATTTTACATCTCAAGTATATAAACAAACTTACAAAATATAAAATACATGCCGACAAACAAATGCAAACCTCAATGGCAAAATTCCTTTTCTTTTTTCGTGAATAGGTGAAGCATGGACATGAACGCTACCAATCAATGAAGATGCAGCAGATATAGAATTCAGCCCCTAACAAATTGCCAATTTTAAGAGTGTGTAAGGTAAACATATTCAGGCAACATAAGGCCAGAACCTAATTCAATTATTTACAACTAATACAGGTCAGCCCGTAATTAACCAACCTCATCAATCAGCCAAATGGTAAATAAAAAATAGGTACATTCATGTATGGGGAAATAGGGATTGTGATGTTCATGTAAACCCAGTCATAATGAAAATATCAATATCTATATCGATCATAACCTTATCGGTATCGAACAACACGTATTAGAGTCTAATATATTAGAAGCAAAAAATTTTCTGAGAATTATAAGTTGGCAAGCAAATAATATTAACTGATATAACAACATATCGAAATTCTACTATGGTATCAAGAAACATTCGTATCATGGAAGCCCGATACCAATATATATTAGCCAAGTTTCACACCATGAACCCCACCTAAACAGCATAATCAAAGATAAACAAACTCCAGGAAATACTTAAATATACAAATGAGCAGAAATGGTACCTGCACCAATTCATCAGTGCTCAGGGCACAAGTTGGTAACTGATCTGTAGGAAGGACACGAATGCTCGCTCCAGTCTCATTCCGCAAACCCTGAATAATTTCTCCGCCTTTCCCAATGATGCATCCAACCATATTGCTTGGGACAAGAAGTCGAACAGTGACAACAGAATCATTATCCTCATCATCGGCCAATCCACCAAAAAGGTCTTCCACAACTATCCTGTTATGAACTCTCATGAGAGCATCCTGAGCAGGACAATGTGGCTGCGTAAGCTCATCTTCATTCTCCTCATCCACATCATGATTTAAACTTTTTGTCGGGGGACTACTGATCATAATTACTCTCTCATCTGACCCTGGAACAGATCGGGCAACTGTTATTTTTGCCTGGGTCTCTTCTCTCAAGGCATTAATTATACTACCACCTTTCCCAATAACACCACCAATCTTTCTAGAGGGGCAAAGTATACGATAAACAGTGTCAGGAGGATTTGATTCTCCAGACGATTTGTTGTGTTCTTGAATAAGATTGTTCCATTTTTCTTTCTTGTTTGAACCTTTTTTCTTAAACTGGGTGGCAGGACGCTTTTTAAAGAAAGATCTCCTGTTCCCATCCATGATGCCACAAAACTTCCTCTAAAGTAAACAATAAGTTGTTGGGCTTGAAATCCTACAGAGGAAGCCATTTGTCACGATCACGAAGAAACGCTGGAAATGTATGCACATATGATCGTATGTAACACCTGTGTGCAGTATTTTTTATTTCTTTCTTTTTCTTTTTTTGCTGGAAAAATACAATTCCAGTCCACTATGACCACCATTTTGGAGAAAGAATATCATAAATTTAATAATTGAGAAAGGGGAAGAGAATTAATCCAAAGCACTAAATTGATACGACCGAAAAAAGAACCCTACCTCAGAACACAATCGCCACTCAAATCTTATAGCAAAGAGCGAAAGCTCCCTAATAAGCAATCCTAAGATAGCCCATGACATACTAAAATTCAGTGCGATTCCCACTCGACAATCACCATAAAGAGGAATAAAACAATCAAAATAGACATACCCAACAACGTATTTGTTTTCGCTATTAGTTGGTTATACAATCAAACTCAGTGAGAATTAAATCCCCCCCACGTCAAATGGGGAAAAAAAAGATGGCTATTCTCATGGTTGTTACGACTGCAGGTACCAGTCATGCACCGAACAAGTATAAGTACCGCAACATTGAATTACAAAAAGCATATAAAACGACATTCAGCTAAATTTTCGTAATTTCCCCAAAAAATCAACTGAAGATACGATGAAAATGCGCTTAATCTCAATGAAAAACGGGAAGAAATGCAAATTTTGTAGAATTGCTCATTTTAAATCAGCTGTTTTTACAAGGAACGTTGGAAATTAAAACGGGAAAGTAGAGAGACGAGAAATGGACGGAGAATGAGAGAGAGTAGAAGCGTACTGCAGGAAAAAATTCTGGTAAGGAGGACTGAGGAATGTGAAACCACGCTGAAGCGTGCTCGCTGACGCTCTCCTTTTCGGAGGAGAGTTAAATTGGGACGAACTAGGGCTCTTATGTCTTGACGTTTTATTTTTCCTTCTCT
>JAODPA010136524.1:0-16295 GCA_025585075.1 Nepenthes mirabilis
TGATGGGTACAGTATACCCAACTTAAAAAACCGTTCAAACCATTTTATCTAATCCGATGGCGGTTATCTTCGACGGTTGGTTACGAATAAGTGTAACGGACGGTTATCACCGGCGGTTAACTATGGATAAGATTCAACCATTTCAGCGGTTGACTATGGATAAGATTCTCTGTCTATATAAATACATCATCCTAATGAGAAGAAGAGGGGTGAAGGAACGGGAGAAAACCGCAAGGAAAACGGCCGAAAAGCTCCAGAAAGAAAGATGAGAAAAATGGTCAGAGAGATAATCTATCTTGAGGAGACTAGCCCTCCATCATCTCAAGTGGTCAAAACAACGGGCAGAGAGCCCATAGAAAAGATCTTCCCTCTTCCTCTAAGAGATCTCCCTTCTAGTGATTAATAATAATTTACAAACTCCCTCCTGAGGCATACCTTTAAGCCGTTCACCGGTTGAACGCAACAAAACACTCCACCCACCAAATATGCATCCTTCATTTATCTTTCTATATTCTTGGAAAGACTTCTGACTTGAACGTTGGAGGGTTTACGGTGGGAATAATTCCCGTCGACCTATGACCTCTAGTTTTCAGTTGTGTTGTACAGGATTCAGATTCAAGACTATGGAGATGGATCCGCATCAGATCGACTAAAATGAAGATCTCATTTGCTGCCCCGAATCCATAGGACAATCCAAATTTCTGATACGCTTAAAGCTATAGAGACGGATTCACGTCAGATCAACCAGCAAAAAGATTCGATTTGTGGTCCCTGATTTGTAGGATAATCTGAATTTTTGGTACGCAACAAGGTTTAAATACAATCATGTTTTCGAGGAATAATTTTAGAATTCTAAGAAAGAAAAATTATTTATTTTTTATTCATGAGAATTTAGGCGTCGACGAAATGAAAACCTGGAAACAGTCGGTGATTTAGCAGCACGGCTACTTCTCTTTCGTTTTCAGAGACAATTTTCTTCAAAATTTAATGTTCCTTTCCTCTCTCTCTCTCTCTCTCTCTCTGACGTCCAAAACAGGAATTGACGCTGATGCCGTCTTTCGTTGCCAGGTTTTTCTCCAGTTTCGTCTCCATCAGCGAGAAGCAACCTCTCTCCTTTCCTCTCTCTCCGATCACAGCAATCTCTTCCTTTTCCCACTCATCGTTCTCATCTTCGTCCACCTCCAACTCTTTCGTCTCTTCAAATTTGCCTAGTTATTGGGCATATTGAATAGAGATTAGAACTACTAAGATTCTCTGTCGTTTGCCCTAACTGTAGGGTTTATCTTCAGTTTTTTTCCGTCGTTGCAGAATGGAATCGGAAGATGATATGCATGACGCTATCGATGTCGAATCGCTCCAAGATTTCTACAGTGGAGACACCGCCGTCGACTCGGATGACGCTGGTGGAGATTATGAGTTCATTGACCATGACTCTGATGATTCCGATGATTTTGCNAAACAGTCGGTGATTTAGCAGCACGGCTACTTCTCTTTCGTTTTCAGAGATAATTTTCTTCAAAATTTAATGTTCCTTTCCTCTCTCTCTCTCTCTCTCTCTGACGTCCAAAACGGGAATTGACGCTGATGCCGTCTTTCGTTGCCAGGTATTTCTCCAGTTTCGTCTCCATCACCAAAAAGCAACCTCTCTCCTTTCCTCTCTCTCCGATCACAGCAATCTCTTCCTTTTCCCACTCAGCGTTCTCATCTCCGTCCACCTCCAACTGTTTCGTCTCTTCAAATTTGCCTAGTTATTGGGCAGATTGAATAGAGATTAGAACTACTGAGATTCTCTGTCGTTTGCCCTAACTGTAGGGTTTATCTTCCGTCGTTGCAGAATGGAATCGGAAGATGATATGCATGACGCTATCGATGTCGAATCGCTCCAAGATTTCTACAGTGGAGACACCGCCGTCGACTCGGATGACGCTGGTGGAGATTATGAGTTCATTGACCATGACTCTGATGATTCCGATGATTTTGCTTCTCGTCGTCACCAGGTAACTGTGTACGAGTTAATTCTGTCTATGTTCAGTATGTTTCAGTTCGAATTTGGTTACTCTCGTCTTTGATTTCGATGGGTTTATGAATTCGACAACGTTTGATATTTAAAAGATGGAATTCATTTGGATTAGTTTGATATCGCGCCTTTATAGTGGTAGCTGTTGTGCATCATTGTTGTTACTCCGGAGTTCCAACTTTGTCTGATTATTCTTCTTGATTTTAAGGTCGAGGCTTGTTGCAAAGGATGTTTCTGGGAATATTTTTTTGATTGATATAGTGGCTGTACCAAATCATCATCCATTAATTTCCTAACACTGATCGTCTGATCATTTCATGTACCCCTCGGGGTGATTCATATGGTGTATGTTGGTACATTGAATTCCTGTTAGATTAATCATGGATTGAGGTTCTTCAGGTTGTTCATGATTTAAGATGACTTCCTCATGTTCTGATAAGCTGCTTCCTTATGGTCTAAAGAAATCATCTTTTGACTATTAGTCATTACTCACCAAAAAGTAGAAGAGGGCTGTTCTGAAGCAGCTGGCTGATACTCAAATCATTACTGATTGACTTTTTGCTTAGGATGCTGCTTTGATTTAGTGGGACATCAATAATGGTACAGCCACAAGATCTGGGAGAAGTTTCTGTTATGAGTCAATATTGATTGTCTGTGATGCGTTATGTGAGGCTTCCCCCAGTGTTCTCAATGGTGGCTGTTCCTCTGTAAACTATTCCTGATTAAAAAGGAGTATCTGTCGTACTATGATTATGAAATTGTTGCACCCAAATGATATGTCAAGTCAGTCATTTGGGAGGTTGTCAATGTTAATTTACTGCTTGTTATTTGTTCTTGAAGGTTGTTTTTCTCTTTACTCAGGGTCTTTTTTACTTTTTAAGCTTGTTTTGGTTCATAGATGATTTACAGAGCATTAAGAGTAGACTTTCCATTGAAGAACCACTAGTTGCAGCCTTGAGATTTTTCTGGATTGGATCACCCGTAATCTCATAAGGCATGTATGACCTTTGAAATCTGTTCTGTCCTGTTGATGGGTGGTGGAATAGTTTTGTGTCACCATTTTACATTCAGTACATGAATGGGTTTGCATATGTTTTAGTTCTCCCTCTCCTTTTTCCAACTCTTGTTCACCTGCTGGAGGTGTCTCTGTCCTGGAAATTCATTGCAACTTTTATCTGAATCATGCTACAAAGACCTGCTGACATATTTATTGGTCATGTATCTCGTCTTTGCTATGGTGGACATGCAGATGATTTCATGATATTAGGATGTTTCAATAGATAAGGTAGATGGCTCCCTTGGATATAGTTCTTTTGTTTGGTTTTATCTTTCCTGATTTCTATATGGAAGCTAGAAGACTAGGCTTAATATCTTTAGTGGGGCTTGCATAAATTGCATTTGTCTCTTTGTTACTTACCTTTGAACTTCCATGATCTATATTTATATGCTTCATAGGGTATCCTAATGCACAAGGATTGCACATGTGGTGTGTGGGAAGGGTTGAGTGTACTAAAATGCTTCAGTGTATGATGCTCTTACATCATTACATCTTGTGATCTGAGAGGGTCAGATGTATGTAACCTTATTTTTACGTTGCTGGGAAGCTACTTCAATAATTTGAACCATTGACCTTTATGCCATAATGTAACAACATTGCGCCAAGTCTCTTATATGCTTCATGCACATGTTGGGGATATTTTTTAAAGATAATGGCATCAAATAGGTTCCTGGAGATTGAAAGCTAACTCATAACTTGAGGGGATTGGAATGACTTACATATTATATGAGATCTCTCTGAGGATATCCCGTGGAGAGGGAAGAAGGCTAATCAATCGGCTTCGGGAAAGAAGCAAGCAAGCATTCCAAGCATAAAACTGCAAATTGCTTCAGCCCTGCTGATAGAGAAACATTTTGATGAATGTATTAGTGTCTCCATGCCTGCAGTTCTTGTTCATGTTTCGTAATCATGGCATGTGCTAGTCTAAGTTCATCCTTTATTGTTCAGCCAAATTACATGATATTGAGTGAAGCTGATATTCGTCAACGACAAGAAGAAGATATTATGAGGATATCTGCTGTGCTTTCCATTTCAATAGTAGATGCTGGCATCCTTCTTCGCCACTATAAATGGTAACATGCTGCGTGTTTTCTCCAGTTAACTTTCTTTAAGACAATTGATATGACATATCCTTTCCAGAATAGTGATGAATTAGCTAATCATTAGCATATGGATGCCCTCTTGCATATGACTGAACATGCATTCTGGTATTTGGACATTCTGAAGAACCTTTATCTGTGCACTTAACAGGAGTGTCAGCAAAGTTCATGATGAGTGGTTTGCGGATGAACAGAGGGTCCGCAAGGCGGTGGGACTATTTGAGAGACCTGTTGTTGAGTTGCCAAATAAAAGAGAAGTAAGTTCTTTGCATCACAGGATGTGTTTAATGCACATCCACAAAGTTCCATGCTTTATGGGTTTGCTTGCCTCCTTTGAATGCGTCAATGAGCCATATACATCAGTGAGCCACTTTTTAATGTTTCTGGAACTTTATCTGCTTTCTACATTCTTTTCTGACAGATGGCTTGTGGCATTTGTTTTGATACATTTCCATGTAATGTGATGAATGCGGCTTCCTGTGGTCATTCGTTTTGCAAGTCATGCTGGGCAGGTCTGTTCTTTATATTCAACTTGGCAATTGTCTTTTTTGGATAAAAAATGTGTAAGTTTCATTTATTTTTCTTTTTCCCTAGAGAGCTGTAGTGCAGTGATCTTTTTCGACTCAAGTTGCAGATATTGGTTGCAGAATGCTTTTGCTCTCACCAATTCCTTACATCGAAAAAGTGACCATTGAATGCTCAGTATTTCTGGGATACTGGTTGGCAATGCAATGTTCAAGGTGCTTGTATTCTGGTCACTGGTGTTTGCTTGGGTCATTAGAATTGTTGGCGTCACATAGTTTTTATGGTCTACGGGTCTCAGGTTGATGTTACCCTTAGCATACTTGGCCAATCATCTGGAGGCATTCAGTAGTGGCTGCAGTATTGAGGGAGACTGAAGGATCATAGTTTACTCTATGAAAACGATGTGGCACGGGTGTCTCGTGTTGTAACCCCCAAGTTCTAAATGAAAAAATATGGCCATGAAAAAACTTAGAATATAAATCTATGTAGCTCTTATTCCATGGCACTGTGACATAGGTTGGCTTGGTTATGCATGGGCTAAAGGTCAATGAGACCTTAAATTTAAGTTGCTTAGATGGTGAGGTGCTGGGCCCTGGCTGGTCAGGTTGTACTGTTAAAGCCTTCACACGAGGTGGTGACTGAACTACTAAATTTGACCTTTCTCTAGTTGGATGACCTTGGTGAAGTATGTCCTATATCCGACAGCTGTTATCTTTGTGTGTCTGCCCCGGTCCAATTACTTGTCTATAACCTGCTGAACGGGTCACGTGATGCCTCTCCCTCAAGTTTCAAATGAAAAATATGGCCAAGGAAAAACTTAGGGGAAAAAATAAATATATGTAAATCTTATCCATGGTATCATAACATAATTTGCCTTGTGTATAGCAAAGCCCAAAATTTAAGTTGCTTAGATAGTGAGGTGCCTGGGCCTGGGTGTCTGGGTTGTACTGTTAAGGCAGGATTTGAATTCAGAAGATTAATCTCTTCCATATTGCAGTTTCCTATTTTCCTTTGTTGATATTGCAGTTATGTGGAGTGAGAGTCTCTCAACATTTCTCTGTAATGTAATATGAGGATGTTGTTTCACCACGTACTTTCTCTACTTTCTCTTTTGTTTGCTTTGTGTTGGAGCAGTGAGCTCAAAAGAAACATCTTTTGTCATGTTTCTTATTTGATCTTTGTAATGTTTTTTATGCGGGGTTGTTTTAGCATTTGATGCATTTTTGTCTTTGATGTTTACTTCTGGTTACCAGAGGCAAGAGGTAGTTGAAGTAAAACCATTTTGAGTGGCTTTCATTTGCTTGCTTTATTCCTTTATACGTAGGTTATGTTGGTACTGCAATAAATGATGGCCCCGGATGTCTACTGCTGCGATGTCCTAATCTGTCCTGTGGTGCTGCTGTGGGTCAAGACATGAATAATGCAGTGGCTTCTGAGGAGGATAAGGAGAAGTATGATCGTTACTTTCTAAGGTCTTATATTGAGGACAATAGGAAGGTAATTTCATATTTAATCTTTCTCAGATGTATATAATGATGGGATATTTTATGTACGAGTGATAGAATTTGGCATTCTGAAGAAAATGCATGCAAAGTGATGCGGACATCACATCAAATATTTCAAGAGATTTTAGAAGATATTATAATTGTATTGGCTTTTATTTGTTTACTTATTGGACAATATTCTAGTTTGATTTTATTGTATTTTATTTTATTTTATTATGATTTCTTATTTTTAGCAATAGATAATTTGTTACCAAATTATCTTAGGCCTAATATTTCTTTTTATAAAAACCCTATTTTGCTTGCCAATTTTGGACATGCTAACATGGACCTGTTGGCTTTGTGTGTTTGCTTCCAATATGTTTAGAAGGAAGTTTATTGAGATGTGAGATAACTTCAAGGGGGAAGAAAAGGAGATTTGAAGAAGAAAAATAGCCTTTCAAGATAGAAATTTTTGATAGTAGGTGTATGGTTTTCATTCTCTTGACTTGATTTTTAAAATTTAATATGACCGGTGTTACTTACCTAAAAATATGTTCGATATTTTTGGTAATAAAAATGCACAAGACTTGGGTGTATTCCCCTTGCTAGGAATGTTTGTTTTTTTGTTTTTTTTTTCTAAATCAAATAATATATATTGAATTATTAAACTCATGCTGCTCAACCCATGGTCAACCAGTAGATTACTTATTGTGTCATATGGGCATGTGTTCAGCTGTTTTATGTGTTTCTAAATCACCATAAGGGAAGCTTACTATAGGAGATTTGACATTTGGTCTAGGAGGGGTGGGTTTACATAGCCTTGTCATTGCAAAGCAAAGGGCGTTATTGAGAACCCTTGATTTCTAGGTCATTGTACACCAACATAGTGGTTTTTCCCATGAATCACCATTGGATATCCATATTGATGGATACCCAACTGTAACGTATTCAAGAACAACTAAGAAGTGTTCCTTTCAAATTTTACAACGTAAGATTATTTATTGATCTTCTATTTCTCTGTGTATAATATAGGTGCTTTATGTATTTTCTGCCCTTGATTACAAATTGTTTACTTATTTCATTGCTGAGTCATTCTCATCACGTTGGCAGGATATTAGCTAATTCCAAGCCATGTCCAAAGTGCAAGCGACCAATTGAAAAAAATCAGGGCTGTATGCACATCACATGCACACCGCCATGTAAATTTGAGTTTTGCTGGTAAGTTCACACTTCATTTTTATACCATGGGTTATATTTCAGTGCTCGGCCCTCTGTTTTAATGTCCCTGGGATTTGATAAAGTTCTCCTTTTATCTATTTTTCTCTTCTGAATGTGTTTTGAGATTTTTGTAAATTCTTTCTTTCGAGAACCTGGAATTTGATTAGATATTCTTTCAGGCTTTGCCTAGGTGCTTGGTCTGAACATGGTGAGAGGACTGGTGGTTTTTATGCATGTAATCGCTATGAAACAGCAAAACAGGATGGAGTTGTAAGATGATGTGGCTTGTTATTTTTTAACTAGTAGGTATTGTAGCTTGGGCTACTTATCTGCGTGCCCAGTATAATAAGAGGAACATCTTGTTTTTCACAGTATCATGAGGCTGAAAAACGTAGAGAAATGGCCAAGAATTCCCTGGAGAGATACACTCATTATTATGAACGATGGGCAACCAACCAATCGGTATGCACCCCTTTGTTACATTGCCCATGAACTCTGCCCAAAATTAATGTGAATTTTCACCATACTGGATAATTTTCAAATGGCAAATAATATACAAAAAAATTCTCATGTACGTAGATGTACAAAGGACAAATATAGATGAGCTCCATCTTGAGTGGGAGCATTCCCTTTGTTTCTCATATTTCCATCTCTGTACACTTGGCAAAACTTTTAGCATAGGTGGTTGGCTGGTTTGAAATTTTGAGCTTGTGGTGGCTGTTGAGTATTTTTTCAAGTTCAAGTTGCGTACTTGGCTACTAGGGTGTGCTTGTTCTCCTTCTGTCTATGATTTCCAAACATTTGTGAACTTTGATATATTCTTGTCCCCCAACCACGGGGTGGGGCTTATGGGCGGTGTGGATGGCAATGGAAGAAATGTTATGGATATCACTGAGGATAAGTATGTCTGAAAGTTTTCTCTACACTAGTGATCAGTGGTAGCTCTGATTTTGATTGGCACAGCTCTGAAGTCTAGATTCATTTCATTAAGGTACATCTAGCTGTAGCAAAGGCAGTTTTTTTAAAGATTATTTGAAGTTGTAATGGTATATCTAGCTGTAGGAAGACTGTTCCATTAAGTTTTGTTAATATTGTGTTCAATTAATTAGCTTTTATATAGGAACATAGATATTGTTATAAATATCTGCTTTGTGATGATGGTGGTTCTCCTGGTATTCAACTTGACATCATTGTTTTGGGGTGCCATAGATTTCTCAAGATTCCTATCTTGTATTGCTTGCTGTTATTTTTCATGTTTCTTTTCTTCATTTTATTGATTTGTGTGATGAGACACTTTTCTGAAGTTAACAATTTTTACATAAGATCTCTAAATTTTTCTCTTCTTGTTTTCCCCCATTCTTGATGCAATTGTGCAGTCTAGACTAAAAGCACTTGCAGATCTTCATCAGATGCAAAATGTGCATGTAAGCAAACTCTATTAGCATATTATTTAAATCAGTTAATTGATGATAATTTCCTCTTTTGTATTGTGATAGTTGCATGGTGTGTATAAAAAAAAAGTGCTTGATATTTTGATGCCTTTTTGTGGTGACTCCCTCCCCAAAAGAAAAATGTCACCTCCTGGTTGTAATTAGTGCCTTGTAATGTGCTTGTTCTTGTCTCATTTGCAGCGTGCACTGATCTCTGTGTCACACAACATTTTTGTATGTTGCGTTTAGTAAACTTCAGATCCATCTTGGCCTAGTCTACATTCTCCAGTAATTTTACCGTGGATGGAAATTTATAGAATGTAGAGTGCCCATTTGATATTTTGGAAAGAGATCTGAAATAGAAAGAGATGACCATATCATAAAATGGGCTGTTAAAATCCCTTACATGTAACTTACCTAGAACACTATTTTCGAGTGAAGGTACTTTGAACCACCCTGCCATTCTTGGACTTGAGAAGGAAGAAAATTCTAAAGTGAAAGTAGGATTTTGTTGTAATTATTGGTATGTTCCCAGATGGTCAAAGGCCAAAAGGGTATTGGAATATTATGAACATTTTGAAGGATCTTGTTGTACAAGATGATGCGGATATTGGAATATTATGAGTATATTGAAGGATCTTGTTGTACTAGATGATGATGTGGTACTGCAGTGTTCCTCTACTTTTTTGGATGCTCGTGCACCCGATTCAACTTCTGCTGTTTGGAACCTATGGTGTTCTTGGCCTGGCAAACATAGTTACCGGGTTCTCTATCTGGCATACTTTGCTGAGTAATATGTCATTTTAAATAAGAATTTATCGTTAAAGATCCATGGAAACATCTTGTATAATTTAAGATTGTGTATAAGTAGACCCAAAAGTAGTGGTTAGACTCTTCACTGACTCCACACATGGTGAGAGTTTCATGTGTTGGATTGCTTGTTAGATTATTTTTAAAGACCACATTTGTTGTGCAGTATACTTGGGGCTTTGCAAATTCAGTAGCTTTGTTATGTGGACTATCAAGGAAGAAGATGGATCGGTTGTCATAAGGAAACTAAAAGCGTAATAAACAAGAGATTTGGATTGATTTGAGGATGTAGTAGGGGTTTACCAATTGAATGAAATATTGACTGATATATCATGATATTGATATTTTTTGATTTCGTTGAAAAATCAAGATGTCACCATATCATTGGTATATCTTAATATATTAGTCGATATACCCAATATTTTTCTGTTAGGTTATGATTTGTAGAAAAAGCTTTGCTTTTGATAGTACTGATATGTATCAGATGATTCTTATATGGCTGCGACTGATACCGATATGTTAGCATGGGTGGAGCACTTGGACTGCTGTTGGACTAGTTAGGCTCACAAAGACAAATGTGGAAAAATGTGTTAGTATGCAATAGGATTCCAACCTCTGTTGGAGAGTGGAAAAATGTTGAAATTTTTGTGAACAGCTAAGCTTGTTTAATGGCATAAATGAGCCTCTTTGATCCTTGCTTATGTTCGATTTTCATTGTTTTATCAAGTTTCTGATTATTCGTTAACAAGTTTTCAAGTTCCTCGTTATTTGTTAACGTTAGTGATGGCAGCAACTTTCAGTCCAGAATTATCTGGTGTGGCATTAATTTTGTTGGAAGGAATCATTGTCACTGCATTTTTTTTATGGCTCTTACCATTTATATACTTAATTTACATTGCTGATGGTGGTTGATCATTATTTGCATTTTGCAGCTTGAGAGTTTGAGCGACATTCAGTGTCAGCCAGAGTCGCAGCTCAAGTTTATAATAGAGGCATGGTTACAGGTAGAATTATCATAACATTATGAATGAAAGAAATAGTTAGCATATCACTCACAAGCCTTGTTGTGCTTGCAGATAGTGGAGTGCAGGCGAGTGTTAAAATGGACATATGCTTATGGCTATTATTTACCCGAGCATGAACTTGCCAAGAGACAGTTTTTTGAATATTTGCAGGGTATGCCATTTAGTGCAGTTGTTATTGACAGTGAAGTTCCTGTTCCAGTTGCTGACATTATTATTTTTTGGATATCCTCTAGGGGAAGCTGAAGCTGGCTTGGAGCGACTTCATCAATGTACGGAGAAAGACCTGCAAGTTTATCTCAAGCCAAAGGGACCTTCCAAAGACTTCAATGAGTTTCGCACAAAGTTAGCCGGTCTGACCAGGTATTTTGGATGGCGGTTTAATAAGACAAGAACCCGTTAGCCACACAGAGAACCGATTATCCAAGTTCACTTGACCACCTGTTGATAACTTCTAAGCCAGATTGCCGGTTGATGCAATGCCATCTGCTCCCTGGCTATGCTATACTTGGCTGTGTTCACCGGGTGTGTGGGTCACTAACCTGACATTGGGCATCCAAAATGGAAAAAGAACAAAAATTGATGTAATTTCTTAATATTGCTTCAAGTCATGATTGCATCAAGGTACTTTGACATTCTCTGTCCTCCCAGCCTGTCTATCAGTCTTGGAAGAGTTTATGAGCTGGCAGGTGGAAGTGACAGAATTTTTTTTTGGGGTGTCACTGTTCCAACCTAGATTATTAACATAAATATATAATCCTTATTATAGTGAAAGGATGTGATGATAATAAAATTATCAAATCATGTAACCTGGAGTCAATATTGAACCATCAAAAGATAAAAAGCATTTCCAATGTGCATCATTGTCACCAAGGAAAGTGTCATTGTCACAACCTAGATCATTAAGATTAATATATAATCATTATTATAGTGAAAGGATGTGGCAATAATAAGCTATTATTCAAATATCAAATCATATAACCTAGAATCAGTGTTGAACCATCAAAAGATAATAAAAAGCATTTCCCCTGTGCATCTCTATGATTTCTAGAACATCAAAACATAAACATGATCCCAAATACAATTCAGATCGCAATGCTATACAGACCATTTGTAATTTCAAACACATCCCAAGTAAAATATATTTGTCCCAAGATACAGTCAAATCTTCCTGTTTGGCCTTAACCTCTTGCTCATATTCATCAAAACATCTGGGAATGTCTAATTAACAAATATACAACATTCAACTATAGGTATGCGCCATCGGCCACAATTGTTTTGCCAAACATATCATACATGCCAACAAAAAAATATTCCAAATTTTATCTATGATGGTTATACATGCCCTTGAGTTGATAAATTAAACAATCAATAAAATTATTAGGAAACTTCTCCCGTCCAACTCCTTGCTAAGTGATTTCTATGCTTGCTTATCTGATATGTGGTGACTTTGACAAAAGTTAGTTAAAAGTTCATCAAAGCATATATATGTAGAAATATATAACAAAATGTGAAGAATAATAATAATTCACCATGAATATATAAGGAAATCAAAATATCAATCAACATGTGCAAAAATGCAGAAACCTAATAACCAAGAATCAATGATAAACCATACTGACAAGGTTGAACATTCAAAGTGAACTATTTATTCTTTCCCTATTAGATTGGGCCGTACAGTACTATTTAAAACCGTGGGTGGGGTAACTATATATTATACCCTATAGATGGAGACAAACATCACTGTTCTAACTCGTGAATGCTAAGTATACATCCTTTTCTTAAAAACTAATGTACTACAACAAGTGCAAATATGTTCTTGAACCCTCTATAATGGTTATTGCTTAAACAAAAGAAAAACTCTATATAAATGAACAAAGTTTCAAAATTTGGAAGCAAAATAACCTGCCTTAGACTTATTGTAGAGTTTTCTCAAAATCCTTGCACAAAAGTGAACATGCAAAACAATATAATCAATAATTTCAAAATTTCTCAACAAATTGCTTGAATGAAGGCAAGCTTTCAAAATCTCATAATTTATGAGCATGCAAGCCAATTTTTGTGACTTGCACATATGCGCTAGTCATGCTTGCATCAGATGTAAGGCTTTTGACCATTCCAAGCATGTGCGCTCATCAGGCATGCCTCAAATTTTAAGTTTCTGCTTTCTAAGCACGTGCGCCCATTATGCTTGTATCATGCTTGCCTTTGACACCATTTGAGAAGGGATAATATTTGAATCACATTTGGACATGCACTGACCTTAAAAATTATCACGGGTTACTCCATAAATTATCATGTTCACCTAAGTTAGTACCCTGTGTATTATGGTTGTGGTACATGAGTCAAGCTGTCAACTAGCATTGACAGCGTGGAGTTGTGTGGCATAGGCTTCTTGATGAGCACGTACTAGGAATTGGGCTTGTTGTTCGACAGATGTGACTTTGATGCTGCTTTAGCATGGATGTCAATGTTGTGGGTAGTGTTAACAAGGGCATTGAGGCATCGAAGGCCGTGTTGCAATAAATTTGGCTCTGGGTGCTTTAATGATTGATGCAGATATGTCATTGTAAAAATTGCGGGTTTTCCATGTATATCTTAAGCATGAACCATAGTGGTCTTAAGGCCTCCATCTTTGGGTGGTTGTAATGTGCAGGGCACTAGATAACACCTAACTGAACGACCTGTTGATGTGGCTGGGTTTAGGGAAGGCCAAGTGGGCATTCTAGGGTCTCTACCAGGCTGAGGGCTTAGCAAACACCGTTGCAGGAGTGCTGATAGGCATTGAGCTAGAGGTTACTATCATTGGTATCATGCTATCTTATATAATAGTTGAGGTTTCAGTTCTCTAAGGTGAGAGGCATTTTAGGTGCCTCGAGCCAAGTTTTCCTGATGCAATGAGCAAGGAACAACATGATACTGTGCTATGTGGGACATGAGGTCAATGTTGCCAGTATGTTGCTTGTCGATACAAGTGGGTTGTGACATTTTATGCTGAGGTGACTAAGATGTACTACTGAGCGAGTTGCCTGCATATTATCAGATGCACTACTTGACAAAGCGATAGACAGCCTGGAGTATTTGTGATAGTGTGTGTTGGACATGACTTTTTTGGGTGCCTAGTCTCTAATGATGGTGGCTAGAAGCAAGGGTGCTTCATTTGTGAATGTGTGAGAAAATGACATGATGTGTTGTGAATGGCCCTGAATCTGCTGAGGATCTGGACACCATCTAAGGATGGTTGCATGCAAGTGCTGAGTTGACACGAGAACCTATTATTGAGACAAGCTTTGGTAAACTGGTAAGTCCAACACTGGAAAGCAATCAGTTTGTTGGTGGTTGCGAGGTTTAGGGCCTTGAAGTTAAATGGAATAATGTTGGATGCATTAAAAGGGGGTTGAGTAACAAGTCTCGGGTGGCTAAGTGTTGGAGATGGGATATGTGGCTTTTTAAGTCGGGTAAGGTTGGCCTCAACTTTGATAGGTGTTGGCACCACACAGTCAATTTCCGCTGCATACAAGTCGGATTATGCAATGAGCCCTAGTTTGTGCCAATAGGTGCTCACACCTTGCTTCGAAGCCATAAATGGCCGTGGGTAAAGGAGCCTCAACCACTTTTACAGAAGTCAAGGCTCTGGGCAATGAGTGCGGTGGAGGACCGGAGGTGATGCCTTCAGCTATTGCTTTCTAATTGCAGGTGGAAATTCAGGGGTATTTTGCGTGCTTGCATGCGGACACACATCCTTTTGTCTTGACTCATTGATGTTCGTTCAATATTAATATGACATAATGTCATCTCATAATGTTTCCTTTTAACCCAGGATGCCCGAGATACACCATCAGTTAGCTTATGATGATTGGTTTTGCTTATCTTGTTATGCTGGGGGACTATGAGTGTGAATTGTTGTCACGAAAGTCTTGTTCTTACTCCAACTCCTCATTGCTACAAATTAAATCTTACCAGGGAATGATTGCTTCAAATGTTCAGGATAACCTGACTTATGACAAGCAAGATGATGGGTTGGGGATCAGTTGCCTGATGTTTGATCCTCAGCAAGTTGTCTTTTACTGCTTTTGGCATGGAATTATAGCTTCAATGCCCACCTCCTCCCACAAAAACTAAAAATAAAACAAATAAAAATCTTCTTCTGCTAATCTTTACTGCATGATTTGTAACAGTGTGACTCGAAATTACTTTGAGAACTTGGTATGTGCCCTGGAGAACGGGTTGTCAGATGTGGACGCCCATGGTGCCTGCAGCAGGACTGCAAGCTCGAAAAGCATGGGAGTCGGAAGCAGTAGGGGTAGGAGCGGAAAGGGCAAGGGTTCAGCAGCAAAATCAACCGGCGGCCCCAGTCGAAGCATCGATGATTTGGGCTACTGATCTTGCGAACATTGCACGTACACAAATCCCGAGACCACTTCAATATGCCAAATGTGCCATCAATGGCGGTGAAAACGGATTCCCATCACTGGAGATGCCCTCAGATAAAATTGGCGGCTGCCTTGGGCAGCAGGCTGAGGTTCATAATCTGGGAAGCGGTAGTAAGTAGTGGTGGGAGGAATGCGGAAATGATAGCAGCACGGGGAATGAGTCGGAAACTGTGATGTGCACTTGTTTCAATGTGATAGTGGGTGCTGTATACATTTTTTCATGTTGCCAATTTAATCGGAAGTATTTCATGGCTACTGTGTTCCTTTGTTGTTGACCCTCTCACCAAATCATGCAATGTGGGAGTTTCGTTGTCTTTTTTCTAATGTATTATTGGTGTTATTTTGTACGAGCCCTAAGGCGTTCAGGCAGCTGTAATAGTCACAAGTATGCAAACTGGTTCAGATGTTGAAATAGAATTAATAAATTACACCGATTTTTGTTTATTTTACATTTAAGAAAGTAAAATTATTTTTAAAAATAACAATAAAATTACCCTTAAAAACTGATTTTATTTACTCAGGAGTTAAATAGAACTAAACGAGATAAATGCGAACACTCTTAACTGCTCTTTACCGATATACGTGGATTGTGGGTTCGATTGTATGGTAAAACAATGAATGTACAACATACCGATGAGTGCAGTTGCAGGGCTTGTGATCAACGGGAACAGTGAATAATTAGTGATAATCTAAAAATTACTTACCGGAAAATGTGAACCATAAAAACAGTAACCGAAGAGAACTCCTGAGCGTACAATAATGATGAATCTCCAGCGGTTACGGCCGCTCCAGGAAAAGTAATCCTTAAAATAAATAAATAATTAAAATGGTTACGAGTTGGGTGGTTCCAATAGGTAGGAGAAAAATCAAAATTCGAACTGCTTAATGCACAGATCTCCAATTAAATCTCATAATTATAATATTCAATGAATAAATTGTATAAGATTGCAAATTTTACGTTGCGATGGTTCTTCGGCGGCATATCCACCGACGAACGGGGAATGAATCCCGTTTTATGAAATAGTAACAACATCATCATCCCATTTTTATTTGTTTTTATCTTTTTCGGAAAAAGTATAAACAGAGCGACGATGCTGCTTCGCGAAGAAAAGCATCCTCGTCCTCCAAAAGCTATGTATCTTTTGTGCAGGGGTCCCGACGGGACCCGATGACTTAATGGCCAAGGCAGAAAAGCATTT
>JAODPA010136535.1:0-16291 GCA_025585075.1 Nepenthes mirabilis
AGAAAAAATTGAGTGAGGTTAATAAAAAATTAATTTGATAATTGCTATATTTATGTATCCCCCGTCTCGAATTCTCGACGGATTGAGGAACCTTCGAATGGTATCACGAGCGGGTTCGATCTTCGTTGTTATTAATATGAAACTTATACAACACAAACTAATAAATAAGAGGTCAGAGGTCGGTGGGATTCCTCCCAACGAAAATACTCTAACGCTTAAGTAAGTAATTTTTCATAATGAACGGAAAGGAGCGCACGCTTAGAGGTGCGCAAAAGTATGCTAAATGTGCGGTGGGAGTGTATGAATATGGGAATATGTTGATGAGCGTTTGGTGGGAGGCCTGGTTCCCGAGAATGTACCGTGAAAGGTGGCTCACGCTGGCAGCCTGTGAAAGGCTGTGAAGGATGAAGTTAAGCGTAAGTTTGAGAGCAGGGACTCAATGAGTGTTTGTTTCAAAGCCCAAGGATAGATTGAGGGTTCGAGATTCGACCCAATTTTTTGTAGAAGGAGAGGGAGTATATAGGCTCAAAGGAGAGTGGAGTTTTGGACGCGAGAATCCTTTCTGTAGGGATTCGATGGCCGTTGACCACTGGTGATAGTTAGTGGTGTTAGTTGTCACCTTGTGGCGGTGGGGAAACCGTCATGCATCGTTGGCCATGCCTGGTCTGTCTTTTGTATGAGGATTGCTAGTCAACTGTAAGGAACGGCGCATGCCGAGGCTGACAGGGTTGACCTTTTTTTCATTAGCTCGCCTTTGCTGCCTCACATTCGCTACCTGTAGCCATATTAATGAGCTACAGGGAGAGCTGATTGGCTACGGGCATTAGGCCGCCACGTACGCTGTCTAGAGTTCTGAGCTGAATAGTCAGTTTTGGCCACCGCTTCCTGGATTAGGCCTCGTGAATCTTGAACTTCATCGGTACTGGACCCAACACTAGCCTTCCATGCCTGGGTCGGCTTATAGTTGAGGTCTGGTATGTCCATTAGGGTCCAGTTGGCCATCACGCACCCTTCTCTAGATAATCACGTGGGCTTTTTGGGTGCCACAGAGATTCCATACCTCGAATGGGAGGATTTGCAAGCCAGAATCAAGGCCAGTACTGAAAACTTTCTTATTTACTTATTGACGGCTATTGGGCAGTGCGCCTTGCTAAGGATGGACATAGTGCCGGCTCCTCTATAAATAGGGGAGTTCACCAATTAGAGGGATCCATGCCTTAGCTGATTCTCAAAGGAATAATGAGAAGCCATTGGCTTGCCCCGCTCCTAGCAGGGATCCATGAAGGAATAGGATGGACTTATTGGAGATTTGGAGCTTCTATTGAAGACTGTCTTCATGCCCCGATGGTGGGCGCTTCCTCGTGCTAACGATTGTGGCTTGGACACTCTACCGTTGTTACATGCCTCCCTCGTGACCATTGTGACCTCCAGCGCGCAGGAGGATCATAGCGGTGCTATCACGGAACTCTTTGTCCTCAGGATAGTGCGTCGCTAGCGGCTTTGACCATGCTTGGTTCATCTTATGTGCCATTTGGAGAGGAGGCAGGAGGTGTAGTCTCTATAGGGGGAGTGTGTGGTAGCCGCGTCCCGACTGGGGCTGTTGTTAAGGGTGCTGGTTCTGCCGCTGCGGTAATCTCAGGATGAACCTTCAGGGTCTGGCTAGCACCGGCAACTCTGATAGCTGGGTGAATCAAAGTTCTGGTGACGGCCAGACTGATCTGATGTAGATCACTTTCTCTGGTAAGGCTCCAAGCATCCGGAGCCACCATTCTGGACTTTATATTTCGTATTGTATCTTTCTCTTTTTTGTACTTTCGTTGTTGCAAACTCTATACTTTGTAAAGAAAACTCTAATAAATAAAACATTAGCCTTTGCCTTTATACTTCTGCATGCGTCTTCTTTCATTTATTGCCTTTTCGTGTGGCACTTCGGGGGTAATTTGCTCCCTTTGTCATGGCACGTGCCAATCGGCGCGTTCGAGCATTCTCATGAGGTCTAATCCGCCGGTGTCATCCTCGAGTCCCAATGCTGACTGTCGACGAGAGGACATGATGGGAAAAGATTGCTGACATCTGTTGCCCTGGGAGATCAAACGCCATTGGTAGACATCACATCCGTTGGATTATCTGCTGCATTAATTGCGTGCGAGATCGTGGGGCATCGCGTCACAATGACTTACTTTGAAAAGGCGTGATACTTTAGGGATCTACCATGTGGGGGGAGCCTATTGGCTCTCTCTCAGAAAGCTTCTTCCTCAATGTGACGCCATTTCACTGGGAGATTTCTGGCTATTTAAGCGCCTGAAATCCCTCCAAGAACTTCGCATCCCTTGATGCTGCAGGGTGGGAGCTGACTACTTGCTGAATTCTTGAAATTTTGCTGATGTATGAGGTTGCTAACTGTGGTTTGCTAATGCTGTGTGTGTATGCTAAAGCATGTTGGATATTTATCAATTACTTTGGTTTGTGCTGCAATCTTTAGCAGCTGCCCGAGGAAATTACTGCTACCCTGCTGTTGGATGCTGCTGCCGGAACCGTTGAAGCATGCAGGCATTTTCATGCTGAAGCAAGCAGTTTTTTTTATTGTTCTCTGCTGCCCTATGGGCTGTAGCATGCTCTTAGCTTAAGTTTGATGCTGACTTTGCTGATTGTTAAGTTTGTGATGGTTTTCGTTGAAGAATGTTGTCCTTCTGTAGGTCTTGGTTTTCGTTATATTCTTTGGTGCTCGAGGTATACCCTAGCGTCTAAGACTTAATTCCAAATCAGAAAAACACTTGAAGATAAATCATAGGTTGTGTAATTTTTTTTTAATACAATTTACTTACCCCAAAAAAAATCCCTTGGCGACTTCGAGAGTGTGAAACATGCGCTACCTTACTCTTTCTCAATACGGATGGAAAGATCATCATCCTTATTAGAATCTGAGTTGTCCTTTGGTGAGTCCGCGGGGGACACACATGCCTCAGGGGTCCGCAATGATGCTGCACAGGCTACGACGATAGAAGGCTGCCACTTAGAGGCCTTTGTCATGGGGCCGATGAGATTTCTTAGAGTGCCATCGGGCTTTGAGATGGACGGGGCTTCCACCTCCTCCCAACGCCGAAGGCCAAGGAGGGTGGATCCCACGCTCCACCAAGTCGCTAGGGCAGTTGAAGATTTCGCGGCCAGGGTGCAGGTTGCGGTTGGAGAGATTGAGCAGATGAGGGCTTGTGCCACACACTTTGAGAGGGTGTGGGTGGAATCGGAAGCAAGGGTGTCAAGACTCACCGGCGCCAACATGCAGGCTCGGAACTGCATTTCGGCTCTTCAAAAGGAGTTAGAGCGATTTCTGGCGCACTCTACTGAGGAACGTGCACAATTGGAGGTTGAGTTGAGGTTGAAGTTCAGGCCAGAGGAGGTGGCCTTCGCACTAGAAGGGAGATTCCAGGACAGTATTCATCTCAGAGGAAGCTAGCCAGGCTAGAGGAGCCAAACTTTCGCAGAGGCGTCCTGGAGTCTTGAAACTCGGGCATCTAGACTCGTGCGGACTTGACAGAGTAGACGACTCGGGGTCTTCCAGGGCCCAGTGAGGGCAGCAAGTTGTAATCCACGGCCATTGGCTGCCTCCTGTTGTAAAAGGACTTTATTAGTTTATCACATAATAAAACTTTTTCAGTTGATCGGGCGGTTTATTCATCACTGCCCATTGTGTTGGAATGACTAATTTGTTCTTTTGGAAGTGTGTCCAAGAAACATTGCTGCCGCTGGCCTTGGCGGTCAGAATTTGCATTTAATGTTGGCATGACAACTGAAATTTTGGCAGGTGGTTGAGGAGATTTCAATCTGCGGTCTGACACGAGACATGATTGGCTGCCATTTGGAACTCGTAGTGTTTCTATTGAACGAGCACGTGGCCTGGCTATCAAGTGCAACGCCAATCGAGTTTCCTGCGCAATAGTTCTCTGTTGCCTATTTAAGCAACGCTTTTCACGGATTCTAATTTTCTCGCTTCCTTACCCTAAGAGTCTTCAATATTTTCTTAAAAGAAAAACATGGTGAAGAGGAGTTCTCCTTCTTCTTCCTGCGCCTCTCGAATAGTTCCCCACGGAGTTGGCAACACTGGGTTTGTCCTAACGACGAGTACCATTGCCACCCTGATGGTAGATTACGGGATTCCCAAGGACATGGCCTACTACGCTCCTTACTTGGGAGGTAGGGCCAACGCCCCTCCAGAGGGTTTCATCACCGTTTACGAGAACCATTTCTAGGGAGGGCTTTGCTACCCCATGTCATGCACTCTGTATGCGCTTGTTGAGGTATTGGGTGTTCCTGTCGCGAGGCTTCATCCGAACGCCTTCGTTACTTGGTTTCCTTATGCGTCTTCGCCCACCTTTATTTTAGCATGTTTGATGTGAACACGACGAATGTAATCTTCTGCTTCACTGAGTCGGAGGATTGGATCTCGATGTCTCCTTGATATGGCTTCCACTTTCATGGGATTAACCCAGACTTGGTGAAGAACTAGAAGAATCATTTCTTCTTCCTTCTGGAACCTTTGGAATCAGAGCTTTCTCATGAGTGGGGTCCAATCCCAGGGTTCTTTCGTGGAGAGGTGACTACAGAGGAGAGAAGCGAGGTGTTGAAGTTGGTCGCTACCATTAGCTTGGTAATGGAGACATTCTTCATCCAAGGCTACTATTTGACTTCCCATGCTTTTGCTACCGCCAAGTGGGGTCCTGAGTCTAGTTGGGCCGTCACTGGTCTTGAGAAGAAGAAACCTGGGGCCATTGTCCTCCGCGAGCTGTCAAGGGAAAATGCTAAGGAGAGCTGCTCTCTGCTGGAGATGTCCTCAGATGAAGAGGTTGAGGCCCCGTTAAAGAGGCTAAGGAAGGCCGGAGGCACTTCCACCCGGAGGTCTCAGAATCTGGCTGCGGGACTAGCTGTGCGGGCCATGAGTCCCGTTCTAGAGCAAGCACCGAACATTGAGTCATGGGAGGGAGCGGCCGAACATTTGCTAATTCCTACCGTGGCGCTGGCTGAGTGTAGCGTTTCTATGGTGGAACTTCACTCTGGGGGAGAATCCCCTGTGGGTCCTTTCGTCGACTTGGAGCTGCAGGAGGCGACTGTCGAGGACGTGACATTCGTGGAGATTGACGCGGTAGGTCCTAAGGAGGCTAAGGGGACTGGCATTTTGGAGCCTATGCCAGGTTCGTAAGGGACTCCAGAGCTTGCTGGATCGCCTGCTAGGCCTCTTTCGGGTGTGTGTGTCCTCGGGAGTGCTGTCGTCCACAAGGAGGAAGTTAAAGCCGGACGGGTTGCCAGTTCACCTGGTACTGATCTGACTCCAGAGACTGCCGCGGCGAGGGCGGCTCAGGAGTTGGAGCCCCCAAGCGTTCCCTTATCATCCGTGGCTCTAGACCTTCCTGGCGCCACAGTGGTTGCAGCTAGGCACATAGAGCCCCCGAGCTCACTTGCGTCAGGAGATGGAGCTTGTCGTCCATATGCATCCCTTACTCAGTTATGATCATTCTAAATGGAGCGTTCCTCCGCTGACTAGAACTTTGTGGATTTATGATCATCCGTTTTCCCTTGTAGGTCCCTGGGGAAGTCAACTTTATTAATTCAGTGGTTGTTTAATTGCGCAGATTCATTTGCCTTGTCAAGGAAGAATCCGAGCAGGAGACGACCCAGTGTGCAAGAGCTGAGATCGCTACACTCAGGTAGGAAAACAGGCAGCTGAGGGAGGAGAACGGGCAGTTGAAAGAGGCGAATGGATAGCTGATGGAGGAGAATTGACAGCTGAAGGAAGAGAATGGACAGCTAGCCAGGAAGCCATGCGTCTAAGGTGGGAGGTTGAGCAGTTGAAGAGTTTGACCACCACTTTGGAGGACAACATCTCCCGCCTTTCCGTAGACAAGAGGCAGCGGCTCACTCTGGAGGATGTGGCCCTCGTACTAGAGCACAAGTTCTAGGATGGCATTCGCTTGTGCCGCATGATGGACTCCCTCGTGCTTTCAGGTGTCTCAGAGGGCGTCTTTCATCCGGGGAACACTGGGGTCTTTGACAGCTCTCGCCTGGGGGACTTTTTTTGAAAAGGCGGGCCCATCAGACCCATAGGGACACCTTTGCTTTTGTAGAACTTCATTTCCCTTTTTGCTGTTCAACAATAACTTGTACATACGTAATGAATGAAGAGCAGCAATCTTTTTTGCCTTAGTGTCTCTGAGTGTATGAAGCAATTTTTAAAATCTCAACTCTTGTTTTAACGGTTAAGCTTGTGAAGCTATTGTCGCCAAGACTCCGGTCCAGTGCCTTCTTGTGCTGTACTCGTCCTTCGTTAAAAGATATCGTTGCATCTTGTGCGTTTAATGGGAAGCTTGGCCCAGTAAAATGGATGTCGTCGCAAACTCGACGGAGCTGCACCAAGGGCAAGGTAGGTTTTCAAGCCACAGCAGCCGGACTCCGGGTCCAAGGCCTTTTCGCACATAATACCTGTATTAGGCGCTCAGCCCTGCTCAAGGCGTTGTCACTCTCGTGCACACGATCCATGTCCATGACCATCGTAGACTGAGGGTGCTATATTCTTCAAGTGAAGGTTGCTGCACGCCTGCAATTCCGGCCCCCTAAGGTTTTGGTGGCCCCACATTGGGAACTTCAAAAGCCGCCAAGCCTAACGTCTTAACTGCACAGGTTGCCTAGTATGGAACCAAGGTTTGAAGGGCTGCCTGGCACGGAGCCAAGAATTGAAGGGCCATTTCGGGCCTTTTGAAGCGGAGTCGAGATTGGGGTATGGCCACTTTTGGGCCACTTGGCACGGAGCCAAGGACTTGTTTCACAGATAGATGAAAATCCTCCTAACTTAAGGGTAATTTAGGTCATTTTATTTTTTAGAATGTCATGCATGCAATAACCCGTATGAATAAACGCACGAGATTACTAAAATAATCTATTTTATTAAATGTAAACACAATAGATGTACAAGCATTCCTCATGGTGTGCGTGTATGCCTTACCTGAGTTTCGTGGTGTCTTAGTGATAATATTTTCTAAGGTTGGTGGCATTCCAGGTCCGCGGGACCAACTTTCCGTCCTTGGTGCATAGCTTGTACGCTCCGTTTTGGAGGATTACTGAGATGAGGAACAGGCCCTTCCAACCTAGGGAGAGTTTGTTCATACTTGCGGCCTTTCCCGCAGCCTCTACACTCCAGAGGACTAGGTCTCCGACCTCAAGCGAGCGTGCCTTCACCCATTTGTTGTAGTACCGTGCAATATATTGCTGGTAGGCCGTAGTCCTCAGGAAAGCTGCGTTACGAACTTTTGGGAGCAAGTTGAGGCGTTCCCTAAGTCTTTGGGAGTTGGTGGCTGGAACAAAGCACTCGACCCTCAGGTAAGGCAGTCCTACTTCAACAAGGACGACTGCTTCAACCTCGTAGCAGAGATTGAAGAGCGTATCCCTCGTCAGTTCTCACAGAATTGTTCGATATGACTAGAGCACGGAAGGCAACTCATTAACCCAGGAGTCGCCTGTGTTCTCCAATTTGGTCTTCAGTCTGTACAATAGGGTGCGATCGGTGACTTCAACCTATCTGTTTGCTTGAGGGTAAGCCATAGACGTATGAATCAGCCTGATGCACATGCTTGCATAGTACTTGGTGAATCGCTTGCCAGTAAATTGGGTTCCGTTGTTAGCTACTATGACCTCAGGATTCTCAAAATGGCAAACGATGTTCTGGCAGAGGTACTTTGTTGCGTTTTGCTCGGTGATCCGTGATAGAGGGATTGCTTCTACTCACTTGGTAAAGTAGTCAATGCCAACAATAAAGAATTTCCTTTATCCGGAGGCCAAGGGCAAGGGCCTAAGGATATCGAGCGCCCAGTGTGCGAATGGCATGGAGATTGAAGATTGTGTAGCTCTGTGAGGCTAACAAATCATGGTCCTATGAACCTGGCAGCTTTCACACTTTTTCATGAATTCTACAGCATCTCACTTGATCGTAGGCCAGAAAAGACCTTACCGCATGATTTTGAATGCGAGGTTTTCTCCTCCAACGTGCGAGCTGCATACTTCAAGGTGGACCTCGCTCAACGCACACTTAGCTTCCTCTGGGGTTAGGCATTTTAGGTAGGGGTGGAATACCCCCGCCGATGTCACCTACCATCGAGGATCGCGTACCAACCTGTTGTTTTCTTGATCCGCTTGGCCTCATTAGCGTTCATAGGCAGTGTTCCATCGGTCAAATACGTATGGTATAAGGTCATCCAATCGTCGTCTTCGTTAATGTGCAGTACTTCCTAGTCCGGACTGTCCACACTAGGTATGGCCAGGATTTCCTACAGGCTCCTAGCATACAACTTCGAAGATCCTGTAGCTGCGTCTCTAGCTAATTGATCAACTTTCCAATTTTCAACTCTGGGTACGCGTTCGATCTTGAAACATTTGAATGCCTGGATCTTTGCTTTTACTTTTGCCGGGTACTTTGTGAGCTGAGGGTTTGATGCCTCGAAAGCTCCTTAGACCTAGTTGACCACGAGCTCTAACTCACTCTGCAAGACCAGTGACTTGGTGGAGCACTCCTTTGCTAGACGAAGTCCTGCAAGTAGGGCTTCGTATTCTGCCACGTTATTGGTGGCAGAAAAAGTCAGCGTAACATAGTACTTGATCTTTGTCCCATCTGCAGTTCTAAGCACGACTCCAATTCCGCTGCCTGTTTAGGTGGATCATCCATCTACATTCAGGATCCATGATGGAATGTCTGGTGCATTCAAACTCTTTGGGCTGTACGAGTAGTCTAGAATTGGGGTCGCTGCTTCGACGAGAAAATCTGTCAGAGCCTAGCCTGTAAGAGCCAGTCGTGGCCGAAACTCCATATCAAACCTTCCAAACTCTATAGCTTACTTGACCAGCCGCATAGAGATCTCCGGCCTCTATAGTATCGACTTCAAGGGTTGATCCATTAGAACGACGATCCAGTGAGCTTGGAAGTAGGGCCTTAACTTTCGCACCTAATAGATGAGGGTCAACGCAATCCTCTCCGTATGCAGGTAGCGAGTTTCCACGTCTGTCAATACCTTACTCACATAGTACACTGGTCACTGCGCACCATCGTGCTCTTTGATGAACACACAGCTGAGCGCCTTGTCCAACGTTGCTAGGTAGAGGTACAGGTCCTCGCCCGCGAATGGGGAACTCATGAAAGGTGGGCTAACGAGGTATGCCTTTAGCTCTTTGAATGCTTCCTCATACTCATCCGACCACCGAAATTCAGACGCTTTCATTCCCTTAAGCGCCTTGAAGAAGAGCAAGTACTTTTCCATAGACTTAGTCAGGAACTGCGATAGAGCTGCTAGTCGTCCCGTGAGCTTCTGGACTTTCTTCACGGTCTGCGAAGAGCTTATGTCAAGGATGGCTCTAATCTTTTTCGGGTTCGCTTCTATGCCGCGCTGGGATACTATAAAGTCCAAGAACTTTTTGGAGGTCACCCCGAACGTACATTTGGTCGGGTTAAACTTCATTATCTGAGCCCGAAGTACCTAGAAGGTCTCCTCTAGATAGTGAACGTGGTCGTCAGCTACTCGGCTCTTGATGAGCATGCCGTCAACATACACCACCACGTTCCTTCTAATCTGGGCCTCGACCATTTTGTTCATAAGACGCTGGTAGGTTGCTCCGGTGGTCTTGATGCATAAGGGCATAACCTTATAGCAGTACATTCCCTAATCGGTCACGAAGGAGGTGTGTTCCTTATCATTCGGATCCATATTGATCGGGTTATAGACTAAGTAGGTGTCCATAAAACTCAGGAGTTCATACTCAGATGTAGAATCCACCAATTAATCGATTTGAGGGAGCAGGAAGCTGTCTTTAGGACAGGCTTTATTTACGTTGGTGAAGTTCACGCACATTCGCCACTTGCCGTTGCTTTTCTTCACAAGCACGACGATGGATAGCCAGTCCAGATACTGGACCTCACTAATAAATCGAGCGTCCAACAGTCTCTTCACTTCCTCTCTTATGGCTACTAGTTTCTCGACGGGGTGGTTCCTACGTTTCTACCTAACGAGCTTGTGACAGGGATCGAGATCCAACTTATGGACTATTACTCCATCCGATATTTTGGGTATGTCAGTAGGGACTCATGCGAACACATCAGAGTTCTTCTGGAAGAAGCTAATGAGATGATCGCGGTTGCCCATAGTGAGGGAGCTGCCGATGTGCATGCACTTCTCTGACTCAGCAGGGTCTAGAGGGACCACTTCAATTGCTTCACCTATCTGGGCCTGCTACAGCGTGGCTTCATCATGGAGATTCAAGTCTCCACTCATGTGGTCTAGCACTGTTGGAGTGATTTGGGACAAGTAGCACGCCCGTCCCATCACCTAGTCACCGAGCACCTCTCCCACACCGTATGGGGTTGGAAACTTCATCTTTAGATGAGGGATAAAAGTAACAGCTCCAAAAGACATGAGGAATGGTCTGCTCAGGATGGCATTGTAGACGGATGGTAGATTAATGACAAGGAACGTTAGCTCTCGAGTCGCAGTACGTGGGTAAGTTCCCTTCGTGATCTCTAACTAGATTTCTCCCTACACATGTGCAGGTTCGTTGTCCAGATCGTACAGAGGGCCATTGAACGTTGTTATCTAACTCTGCCTCAATCCAATTTTAAAGAAAGTATCAAGATACAGTAAATTCTGAGAGTTTTCATTATCAATAAAGACTCGTTTCAGTTGGTAGTCAACCGTACCATCTGAAATAAGGGCGGATACAATGAGGGGATCAGAATGGGGGAACGTTCCATGAGCTATATCATCACTACTAAAGCTAATGACATCACTTCTATCCCCTACCCTCACTCTCTTACTGCTAAAACTCTGCTCAGGCTGCACTTGCTTATTACTCTTTGCCGGTACAGTTGAGATCATGTTGATCACGCCAACGGTCGTATAGTTCTTTAAAGGCTCGCTCGCCTCACCTTCTGAGGCTACGGGCGCCTGTCCCGAGCCCTTCACAAACCGTTTTAGGTGTCCGCGACGGATCAGGTCTTCTATTTCCTACTGTAAGGTCCAACAATTCTCCGTATAATGTCCTAGGCAGTGGTTGTATTGGCAGTAATTCGTCTGGTTTCCACCGCTCGGGCCCTTCAGTGCTTTCAGCCACTTGAAGAACTCTTCGTCCTGGATCTTTATCAGGATGTCCACGCAGGTATCGCTCAAGGGAGTTAGGGATGTTGGCCTGTACTTCTTCCTGGATCCTGGCGAAAGCCACATCTGTTTGCGGCACTCCTGGAAGCAGCTACTGTCGCCGTTCCTTTTCTTCATGACGGCTAGCTTGGGCCCTTCTAGAAGGCGGCTCACGCGATCGAGACGCTTTGCCTCGTTGGCCTCCTCCGTCGAGATGTAGGCTCGGGCGATTGCCTCTACTTCCCGAAAGGACTAAGGGCACTGGTGCGACAAGTACTTAAAGAAGTCACCTGCTGCCAACGTGGTGACGAAGGCATTAAGCTTCGACTCATCACAGAGTTGGGGGATCCGGCGTGCCTCAGTGATGAAGTGATTAAGGAACCACTTTAGGCTTTCGTTAATCCTCTGGTAGAGGCAATCCAGGTGCCATGGCTACTTTCTTCCCTCCTATTGGAGGCCAATTGGCTCAAGAAGTAGTCTACGAGCTCATCGAATGAGCAGATGGAATTTGATGGGAGACTTTGGAACCAAAGTAGCGTGTCCCCCTTGTGGGTGATGGGAAAGTACTGGCACATCGTGACCTCACTCGCTCTCTGAAGGGACAAGTGAGTGCGAAAGTAGTTGAGGTGGTCCATTGGATCCTTACTTTTGTCATACCCATCCAGTGATTGCATTTTGAACTTACAAGAAAGTGACTGGGTCGGTAGGTCCATACCAAAGGGCAGTCTTCGCAGGGTAGTGGAAGACCGCATGAGTCTCTCCTTGTGCAGGTGATCCAAGAGCACCTTCACTTTTTCCTTTATTGGCAGGTTAGACTTGCTTCTCCACGCATTGATGACGTCACGAAACTCCTGTGACCTTGCTGGTTCTGCTGAGCTGGCTAGTTGCGGCGGCTTTCTGCTTGGGGCGGCCGTGCACTGCATGAACCCACGACTATCTACCTCCTTTTGCTGAGGGAGTCACAGGGGCTGTGTGAGGTCCAAAAATTATGAGGCTCAAGGTTAGAATGTTGACTGGTCTTTAATGAAAGAAATAAAATGTGACAAGTAAAAACGGCTTAATAAGGAGTATTGACCGAAAGGTTGACCTGAATAAATTAATAGCAACTAATGTCAAAAGCCAACTTTACTATTTAGTTAAAATCCAACCAAATATCGACTAAATGGAGTAAGTAAACTACCTCGTTACAGTCTGAGGAGAAGTACTCGAGTAAGTAAACTAACTTACTTACTCTCACCTACCCTCTAAAAAGAGGTACCGAAGCAAGTGACTTACCCCCACTTACTCCACCTAACCCCTCCTCTATAAATACTTAGCTTCGACCAAGGAAGCTGACACGAACCACCAGCGAGAAGAACAGTAAGGAGTAGAGGAGAGAAAGCTTCCAGTCGACAAAGGTGAACAAACGACTGTCAGGCAATTGTACACCCCTCCTACTTTTAAGATCATGGTTTAATGCAAATGTATACTCTGTTTTTAATATTGTAAGTTTACTTCGGCCCTTACTCTTTTAAGTTTTATTTTTAAGAATGCCGCAAGTGTACTCACTTTTTTAAGTTCATGTTTTTAATGTAAGTATTGCTAATGGTGTTCAGTTATTTCATGATATTCACACGCATGAAGTTTAATTATTGCATGATTTAAATGATGACCAGTCATTTAATTATGAAAAAGTAGACCGACTTTTAAGAAAGAGACCTCCGACTTTTGTTAAATGACCTCTGGCTTTGTTAAGGTGAAAATCAAGTTTGGCCTTCCCCTTGCATGAAATCCAAACCGGCCATGTTTGCTATGAAATCCAAACCGGCCATGTTGCCATGAAATCCAAACCGGCCATGTTGCCATGAAATCCAAACCGGCCATGTTGCCATGAAGTCCAAACCGGCCATGTGTGCCATGAAGTTCAAAACCGGCCCTAAGGTAAAATCCAAACCGGCCCCCTTTGCGTGATGAATCAAGTCTGGCCCTCCCCTTTTGCATGATGAATCAAGTCCGGCCCTCCCCTTTTGCATGATGAAATCAAGTTCGGCCATGTGTGCCTTGAATTTGAAATCGGCCACAAGAAGAAATCCAAATCGGCCTTAAGATGAAATCCAAACTGGCCCCTTTTGCATGATGAAATCAAGTTCGGCCATGAGTGCCTTGTATTTGAAACTGGCCTCAAGAAGAAATCCAAATCGGCCTTAAGATGAAATCCAAACCGGCCCCTTTTCCATAATGAAATCAAGTTCGGCCATGTGTGCTTTGTATTTGAAACTGTCCTCAAGGAGAAATCCAAATCGGTCTTAAGATGAAATCCAAACCGGCCTTGTGAGAAGAAAATCTAAACCGGTCTCTTGGTGAGATGAAAATCTGAACTGGCCTTCACCACATGAAATCACAACCGGCCAACCTTATATCATGAAAATGAAACCGGCTCCCTTCGTGTAAAAAGAGCTCCGGCCCTTCCTTGATGAAAATCTAAACCGGCCACTTCAAGCATGAAAATCTAAACCAGCTACTTTAAGTATGAAATCTAAACCGGTTTTCCTTTGTAAGAAAATGTAACCGGCATTCCTTTATAAGAAAGTGAAACCGGCCTTCCTGTATAAGAAAATGTAACCGGCCTTCCCTTGTATAAGAATGAAACCGGCTACCCCTTCATGTGAAATTGAGTTCAGTTTTACCCCTGCATGTGAAATCAAGATCAGTTTTACCCTTGCATGTGAGATCAAGTTTGGTTCCTTTTGCATGTAAAATTAAGACCAGCCTGGCATATTGTTATGAAAGTTGAAACCGACCTTATAATAAGACAAATAAGTTTTGACTCTAGTTTTGAGAGATAAGGTTCTCCGGTATGCCTTAGGACCTTAAGGTGATAATCGAGGATAACTGAAGTGAGAACCGTCCTCGGGGTTTTGTACAAGGAAGTAGTGATAGCCGTCATCGGAGCTTTGTACAAGGAGAAAGTGAGAGCCGTCCTCGGGGCTTTGTGCAATTAGGAAGTGAGAGCTGTCATTGGGACTTTGTACAGGGAGGTATTGTCGTGATTGTGAAGAGATGTGCACAATCTATCCTCGATTAAAATCCCCCTTCCGTTATACAATAAATAAAAGAAGTTAAAGTTATGATCTGCATTGTGTTATGCCAAAATATTATCTGTTCTGACTTTCCGATTTTCTTTGTTTCGACCAAATGCTATGTGTATATATGATGCCTGATTTCCTGCATTAACCGTCCTAAGTGTTTTGTATGATTCCGGCCAAATGATATTCTGCATATATATATCTGTAACTGTTGACAGTATGAACGTTTTATGAAAAATTTGCATGTACCTTGTTGAGCTCCGACTCACAGTTTTCTATTTTCCCTTCTCAGATGAAAATTTAAAATTTGTGTCTGACGAGACGGAGTGATCAAAGCCGGCTTGAAGGACTCGTAAGGATTCAGGAGTACCTTTTTGAGGATTGCAGCGGAGAATCAATTAGTGTAATGAATTGTTAGACTCCATAAACTTTTGTATTTAGACATTTGTGCCTATTCGGAAATGAATATTATGGAATGAGTATGAATATTTTTGTAAGATGTCAGATCGGCTTCCACTATGCATTTTATGATTAAAATACATTGGTCCTAGATGGCATTTGCGATCCTGTATTGCGAATGACGGAGTAAAAAAAGAAAAAAAAATCCATTCCGCCAAAGGTTGTGTCGCTTTGGGCTCTCCTCCCACTCATCCTGGCTAGGGCGGCTTCCAACCACAATATGGGGCCTACTGCCGGAGGTCGCCTAGGCCTCGGCATCGTCTGACCGATCTGATTGCCCCTGAGGGCTCTGGAATGATGCCTTCCCCACCTGGAGGATGACGCTTGTGATGCTGAGGGAGCCCCCATCCACTGCGTGCCCGTCCGGGTACAGAGGGCCTAAAGCATCAGCCTCATGTTGGCCATTTCGGTGGCTAGCTGGTAAACGTCAGGCTGCAAATGAACGTTGGCACGGCTACCCACTAGGGATCATCTCCGTGAGTGGCTATAGCTCTTATTGGGGCGCTTGCTTGTGTCCAGGTGTTGACCATCTTGGTGTGAAGGAGTGAGTATTGAGGGGAGACGCTACACTTTTTGTCGCTTTCCTACAAATAGCACCAATGTTGTGTCTCGGATTCATAGTTGTTGTACGGATTAGGGAGCTTTCAGATTCCTTGTCGTTCGGAGGGTATCACGAGCGGGTCCGATCTCCGTCGTTATTAACCTGGAACTTGCACAACACGAACTAGTAAATAAGAGGTCAGAGGTCGGCGGGATTTCTCCCACCGAAAACACTTCGACGCTCAAGTCAGTAACTTCCCGCAATGAACGAAAAGGAGCGTATGCTTAGAGGTGCGAGGAAGTATGTTCAGTGTGTGGTGGGAGTGTATAAATATGGGAGTATGAAAGTTGATGAGCATTTGGTCAGAGGCCTGGCTCCCGGGAATATACCGCGAAAGGTGGCTAACTCTGGCAGCCTGTGAAAGGCTGTGAAGGATGAAGCTCGGTGTAAGTTTGAGAGCAGGGACTCGAGGAGTATTTGTCTCAAAGCCTAGGCTTAGATTTAGGATTCAGGATTCGATCCATTTTCCTGTAGAAAGAGAGGGAGTATATAGGCTCCAGGCAGTGGAGTTTTGGGTGTGAGAATCCTTTTTGTAGGGATTTGTCGACCACCGACTGCTGGTGGCAGTCAGTGGTGTCAGTTGTCGCCTTGTGACGGTGAGGAGACCGTTGTGCATCGTTGGCCACGCCCGGTCTGTCTTTCGCATGATGATTGGCTGGCCAACTGTAGGGAACGGCGCAAGCTGCGGTTGATATGGTTAACATTTTGCTTATTAGCTCGCCTCTGCTGCTTTGCGTTCGCTGCCTGCAGCCGCATTAATGAGCTGTAGGGAACGCTGATTGGTTACATGCGTTAGGCTGCCGGTTGTTTTGGGCTGAATAGATGGTTTGGGCCGCCGCTTCCTGAATTAGACCTCTCGAGTCCTAGACTTCGCCTGTACTTGACCTAACAATGTATAACTTCTTCTAATTTATAAATATTTTTCAATCAGGTCATCCTGTCCACTAAATGTATTATGGATCTCTCTCGGGTTGGCCATGTCGTAATTAAATTGTTTAATAAAGCAT
>JAODPA010136546.1:0-16290 GCA_025585075.1 Nepenthes mirabilis
TGGATGAAGAAAAGGAAAAGAAGGAAAAAGAAGAAAAAATAAGAGGCGCACATACACACGTGCACATTTAATGTAAATAAAAAAAAAAGAGAGAGAGATAATTTTGCATGGAAAAAAAATTAGTGAAACACTTGGCACTTTAGGAGGTTTAACAAGTATTAAAATAACCACAAATAGAGTTCTAACAAGTGGCTTATTAAGGAGAAACAACTCACCCCATGCAGAGGGTGAGTCATCCTTAAATAATCAAGGAATTGCCACTTAATGGGGCATGTGGCAACTCCTAAAAATTTTATCAATAAATCATCAATTTAGAAGGAAAATAAATCTAAAAATTCATAAAAAGAATTAGAAAAAAAAATGGAGAGAGAAAAGGGAGAAAAGAGAGGCCAAACAAGAGAGGAAAGCCGAACTGAGAGAAGGGCTGGCAATTTGGTGTAGGAAATTTCAAAAATTATTCTAAATTAATTCGGGCAAGAACTTCTATCCCTCTTTGACTTTTGGTTAAAGTATTATCGATCCAATACTTTAAAGTTTCACCGAATCCATATTAGAATGAGCAAAGTTTAGCAATATGTCAAAATGAAACTTTGTTGCTGGACTCTACTGCACCATATTGATATTTGAATTTTTACATGCCTTATTTGATCTATTCATGCCATAAAATTTTTACTGTATATACTTTAAAATATTAGCTAAATTACTATATTTTTATTTTGGAATAATCATTGCCGTTACCATGCTAGAGTAGCTAAGATTCAGAAACATGTATCATGAAGTTGGTTCTGCAACCTGCTGTTATGCTTGCTAATATGCTAAATTTTATATACTGTTAATGGCTGATTTATCCCATGAAAATTTTAGTGAAGAAATTTTAATATGTTGGATAAATCACCATATTTTTATTTTGGAATAATACATCACAAAATCAACTGGTTCAATGGAAATAAAGTAGACTGGTAAATTGAACTAGATGAAAATAGAGCAGCTACCGATGCTGAATTTGGCTACTATTTTTACCAAGGTTTAGGCCGATTCAAGCTCCACAAAAATTAAATAAGGTACTTCAATGAACTGACAATATGTCATAAAATTGGTGTAATTTTATCAGCTCAAAATCTGTTCAATTTATCCCAAAGAAAAGGAAGTGTCACTGAATTGGTCAGAAGCAGAGCTATGCATGAAAGACCAGTGCATAATTTTAAATCGGGGAAGAATAAAATTGGAAAATTCATATGAATCGGTCCAAAATTATGTACTGATTCTGACAATGTATAGAAAGTAATTTTTTATGGCAATTTAATTATTGAATCGGATCCAAAATGACAGCTGAACTAACCCCTATATACTGATGTTGGAACTGACAGTTTGAGAAAATCAGGCCGAACTAGCCTCTATCTGACCACCAAACCATCTCAACATTGGTCTCCAACTAGTTAAGACCTTTATTAAGATTGTGTAAAATTGGCTCATGAAAATGGGTTGAATGGACCACTAAATCGGATCCCGAAATGAGCAGCAGAATCCTGCGTCCATGTGGATGCTGAATCTGGCAGTCCATTTGATAGATTGAACCGGCCAACGACCGGCTGAACCTGCAGTTAACCTGGTCATATTATTTAGTACTAGGGTTGATCTATCACCACGTAAAACGGTTTCCAAAAATACTTTGATTTGGTGACTGAACCAGCCCCCAGAATCTAAATTACCACTAAACCGGCCAATTTGCACTTAATTGCCTATCTTGCTAATTTAGTGTGAACCGACTATGAAATAAATAATAAACCGACCATATATGATATGCTAAATTAGTAATCAAGTGATACATCATGTAAATTGACTAGCCATTATAAGAAACAGATATTAAAGATATTTAATGAACCAGTTTTTAAGGAATTGGCTAATTTGGTAAGTGAAGCGGTCTTTACATATGCTCATTTAAAATAATGAACCGGCCACCAATTATATGGATAATGATAAACCGATTTACATGATATAACTGGTAGAATATTATGAAAAGCTGAACCGATCCATAAACCAAATTTGTGATTAAACCGATTAAAGAGATAAAATAAAACCAAACCGGTTAGTGAACTGGTAAATTATGAAATTTATGGATCGAAAGTAAAATAATAATGATGGGTTTACCAAAAATGGGCTGGACCTAAAAAGTCAACAAAGGCCCAAGACGATGGTCAATACTCAAACCGCCCAATTAGGAAATAGGCCCAAAAGTTGAAAAGCACAGGGCGGTCAACATAAGCGTTGATCGTCCGGGCGGCCAACTCTCAAGCGGACGGTCAACTCAAACGTTGACCGTCCACCTTATGCGTATTGGGCCCAAAGAAGCTTTTCTACAGTAATGGGCCTACTCACTCAGGCCCATAGCCCATCAGGCGGCTGATAACAGACATACTCCAGAAGGGCGGCCAACACGCATGCAGCCGGTCAACTTGAACGTTGACCGTCCGCATTTTGCACGTTGGGCCCTAATGAGCCCTTCTATAGTGACGGGCTTAACCCGTTTAGGCCCACAAATCATCAAAAGGCCAGCAACGGCTTTCTAGGGATATTTCACCATCCTAGCTGGCACCAAAAAGAATATTGGTAATATTAGTGCCTCCCATATAAGGAAGGTGCCGGATTTTCTTCAAATCTTGGCCAGCCCAAGCTTTCCAACGGCAACATGCACGGAAGGAAAGCGTACGGTTTGGAAAGCTGTTGGCCGCCTCACAAGAAAACAATCATGACCAGCTTGGCAACTGGCATCTACTCCAGAAGGCAAGCCAGCCAGCAAATCAAGAAGGCAATCACTCCTTCCAAAGAAGGAGGATCGTCCTCTCAGCTACAAACGGAGCCATTGAATCATCATTCAAGGCATGCTTTCAGTAACACAAAATAAAGGCTCTCTCAATTGCATACACTCTCTGCGACACGAACGGGTGCTCTCAGAGATCTGTCTTCTCTGCCGCCAAAGTACTCCAAAAACCCTAAGGCAACAAGCGTGCCCTCACGGCCGTTTACTGCCTACCCACCATCCAGATTCAAGAAGACCTTACGTCTCTCTTACATCTGGACCAAACACTTCTCTTGGATCTCTCTTTCTCTCAATTTCAGTTTCTTCTTTTTGAAGATGTTTGACTGACTTGAGCATCGGAGTATTTTCGGTGGGATAACCTCCCGCCGAACACACTGACCTCCTGTTTTTAGTGGTGTGTAGGATCCAACTCAGGGAACGGAGCTGGAGCCAAGACAAAAGGATCATCCGAATCTGTTAGAAGTTCGGATCCAGAGACGCATCATTGGCGCCGTCTGTGGGAAACGCTTACAAAAGCCAACCACAAAATTCGCACCAACTCTCTCTGTCACTTTCTGCTTCTACAATGGTGAACATGAGAGCCTAGGCTAGCGACCCCACCAGAGATGCAGCTAACCCCGACCCGGACCACGCTGCTGGTGCCATGGTCAACGGGGCCATTGGCGGAGTTCCACCGCCTTACTTTCAACTATTGGTGGAGTAGATGCAGGACAACAATCGCCTACTCCAGTTACTTTGTGCTCAGAACAAACAATGACTGCAGACTGCTCCTCCAGCAGCCATCCCAGTACCTGCCACCAAGAAGGGTGGCCAGAGGAAGAAGAAGTCGGCCAAAAGGTCTGCAAAGGCTGGAGACAATCCGGCTTCAGCGTCCTCCTGCGTTCCTAGCCAGTACAGGCCTATGGAACGCTCCGAGAGTACGTCTCCGCCGGAGAGCCCAGAAAGAAGAAATCCCCTATACTCTCGGGCAGAAGACCACCACGCCGTCAAGGTGTGAGCCTCCAGGACTGCCCGATCTACTGGAGGCAGCAGCCGACCGGCTGCTGAACCCACCAGGGATAAGACAGAGTTAAGGGATTACCTCAACTCTAAACGATTAGCAAACGTCGCTCGCGCCGATCCGCGAGTGGACAAGATCTGGAACCGTGTGTTCCAAGAGGAGGAGCGCGCCATCGACTTGGACCGATCTCCTTTCACCGCAGAGATCCTGAGCGGTCCACTGCCAACAAAGTTCAAGATGTCGTCCCTTGACTTATACGATGGGGGCAGTGATCCAGTTAACCACTTGGATCACTTCCGCACCCATCTAAGTCTACAAGGGTTAGAAGACTCAGCGATGTGCCGCTGCTTCCCTTTCACGCTGAAGGGAGACGCTCGAATTTGGTTCCATCACCTCCCTTCAGGCACCATCAGCAGTTTCCGTGAGCTCACGGATCTCTTTTTAGCTCAGTACGCCTCGAGCCGACGGGAAGAGAAACAGCCATGGCATCTCTCCCACATAAAGTAAAAATCAGGAGAGAACCCGTGGCGTTTCGTGGATCACTTCATGGCAGAGGCCGGAAGGATCCCCAGGATCACAGAGGAGATGAAGTTGGGCAGTTTTATCTCTGCGCTTACTTACGGTGAATTTTTTAAGCACCTTGCCCACAAAAATCCTCAAACCTTCCACGAGGCGGAATCCATCACCAGGGCCTACGCTGCAGCAAAAGAGGCCAATGAGGCAAAACGTCCAGAGCGGGCGGATCAGCCTCGGCCGTTCCTTGGCGAAGGGAAGAGAAAATACAGCGGCGGAGAACACTCCCGCCAGAAGCAGCGCCGGACTGGGCCCCCAGAACGTAGAGACTATGGGCCCACCAGTTTCATGCCTCTGACAGACACGCGCGCCAACGTCCTCATGCAGATCCGTGGAGAAAAATTTCTAAAGTGGCCCAAACTGTTGAAGAAAGACTCTGAAAACCAGTCGAAGTACTGTGACTTCTACCGCTTCGCTGGCCACTCAACTGAGGATTGCAAGACGCTGCAAAGAGAGATCGAGGATTTGATTCGCAGAGGCCACCTTACAAAGTTTGTTAGAGGTCCTGGACAGAACTCAGGAGTGGCTGATGAAGAAGGGCAGGAGCAGACTCCACCCCGAAACAGGATTGCGGCGGGGGTGGTTAACATGATCACCACCCGACCTGTCAAGAACCCGACGGACAGCAAGGAACAGCAGACTGAGAGGAAGAAGCAGCGCACAGTAAACAATAAAATTAGCTTCAGTGATAATGACTCGACTCATATAATGTCCCCCCATGCTGACCCCCTTGTAATATCAGCACTCGTTTCAGATGGCAGTTCAGACAACCAGTTGAAACGAGTCTTTATCGATAATGGAAGTTCCAAAGATTTGCTTTACTTGGATGCCTTCTTTAAGTTAGGCTTAAAAAGAATCAACTAAAACCGGCCGAATGACCGTTATACGGCCTTGACAACGAACCAGTGCCCGTCCAAGGGACTATTCAATTGGAAGTTACCTTAGGAACGTATCCAAAGACAGCAAGTCACACACTTACCTTCCTGGTGGTCGACCTACCCTCAGTATATAACGCAATACTGGGCAGACCTTGCCTGGCGGCATTCGGGACAGTTACCTCGATTCTACACCTTAAAATAAAGTTTTCAACACCCTGCGGTGTTGGGGAGGTGCTAGGCGACCAAATAATCGGGTGGACATGCTATATGTCTCAGATTGCCCCAAGTGGTAGCACTGGCACGGTGGGAGACCTCGATCATCAAGACGAGACCACCTTGTAGCAAGCGCAGTCTGGTGAAGCCACAGATCTGATCCCACTAAATCTGAAGGAACTAAAAAAGTGTGTGCAGATTGACAGCTCGCTCACTGGCACATTGCGCACTGGACTGATTGCGTTCCTGCAACGGAATGCCGATATATTCGCATAGACTCCTGCAGACATTCCCGAAATTTTGGCTGAGGTAATGGTCCACAAGCTGGGCCTCGATCCTCGCCAGAAGCCAGTCAGGCAGAAGCGGAGAAACCATTTCACAGAGAAGCTGATCGCCATCCGAGAGAATGTGAAAAAGCTACTGGACGCTGGGTTTATTAGAGAAGTCTGATGCCCAGATTGGCTTTCAAATGTCATCCTGGTTAAAAAGAGCAATGGAAAATGACGAATGTGCGTCGATTTTACCGACGTCAACAAGGCCTGCCCAAAAGATAGTTTTCCCTTGCCCAGGATTGACCTACTGGTTGACTCCACGGCTGGACATGAGCTGCTCAGTTTCATGGACGCCTATTCAGGTTACAACTAGATTCAAATGAGTCCGGAAGACGAGGAACATACATCGTTCATGACGGACCAGGGCACCTACTTCTACAAGGTAATGCCCTTCGGACTAAAAAACGCTGGAGCAACTTACCAACGACTGGTAAACATGATGTTCAAAAAACAAATTGGTCGCAATATGGAGGTCTACGTCGACGACATGCTCGTCGAGAGCAGAGTCACTGGCGACCACATATGTGAACTGGAAGAATCATTTGAGGTGCTCCGCCAGCACCAAATGAAACTAAATCTAGCCAAGTAAATCTTTGGGGTAGCCTCCGGAAAGTTCTTGGGTTTCATCATCTCCCAGCGGGGGATCGAGGCAAACCAGAAAAAGATCAAGGCCCTCGCTAACATGGCTCCCCCACGGAACGTCAAAGATGTCCAGCGATTAACTGGGTGGCTGGCTGCTTTGTCCCGCTTCCTTGCGAAATCTGGTGACAAGTACCAGCCTTTCTTTAAAGCTCTGAGAGGGACAAAATCCAACGGATTCCAGTAGACGGCTGACTGCCAGTCCGCCTTCCATGAATTGAAGCAATATCTAGCCAGCCCATCACTACTAGCGTCACCCAAAGACGGAGAGGAGTTGTACCTTTATTTGGCAGTGTCGGAAGTGTCCCTAGCTCCGTCCTCGTGCGCCAGGAATCCGATATCCAGTAGCCGGTCTACTATGTAAACAAAACATTGACCGGCACAGAAATGCGCTATCCACGCGCTGAAAAAATGGCCCTAGCACTTATCTTCGCAGCGCGAAAATTGAGGCCATACTTTCAGGTGCATCGCATAGTGGTCCTCACTGACCAACCGCTGAAAGACATACTCTAGAAACCGGACGTTTCGGGGCGGCTGGTGAAGTGGGCTATCGAATTGGGCGAGTTCGACATCGAGTTCAGGCCCAGACCTGCCATAAAAGCGCAGGCCTGGCTGACTTTATTGTTGAGACCACGACCCCGATTCGCGAGGAACAGCCCGTAGAAAACACGAAATAGCTAGACGAAGTCCCAGAATGGGCACTCCACGTGGACGGATCGTCTACGGACAGTGGCAGCAGAGCAAGGGTGGTCCTTACGACCCCTGATGGATTCGAGGTCAAGTATTCCTTCAAACTGGACTTCCCAGCGATCAACAACGTCGCCGAGTACGAAGCCCTGCTAGCAAGCTTACGATTAGCGAAGGAATGCTCTGCCAAGATGTTGACGGTTTACAGCGACTCTAAACTAGTCGTCAACCAAATTAACGGGGGCTTTGAGGCAAACAACCCTTACTTGGCCAAGTACCTGGCTAAGGCAAAGGAGACAGTCCAGGGCTTCGACAGACTGACCCTGGTTCACGTTTCTCGAACTGAAAATTGAAAAGCAGACCGGTTAGCTAGAGCCGCTGTTGCCGAAAATCCAGAACAGTACTCGAGGGACATGCGGGAGGTTCTGAATGCTCCCAGCATAGAGAAACAGGAGGCAATGCAGATTTCCAAAACGGAAAACTGGATGACACCCTACCTTAAATACTTGGCTGAAGGATCGCTCCCAAAGGACGCCGAAAATGCCAAGCGAGTCAAAAAGATGGTTGGCTGGTACATAGTAGTCGATGGGCGGCTGTATCGCCGTGGATACTCGACTCCGTACCTCCGCTATCTATCTCCCGAGGAGGCAGACTACGCGCTGGGTGAAGTTCACCTCGGGATCTGTGGATTACACGTAGGCAGGAAAAACCTGGCCTTAAAGATCATGCGGTAGGGCTATTATTGGCCATCGATGAAAAAGGACGCACTAGAATTTATAAAGAAATGTGAAAGCTGCCAGTTTCACAGCAACCTTCACCATCAACCGTCTGCTGACTTGAAGTCACTTTAGGCACCGTGGCCCTTCACGCAATGGGGGCTCGATATTCTCGGCCCATTTCCCATCGCCACAGGGCAACGAAAGTTTATCATCGCGGGCATCGACTACTTCATCAAGTGGGTCGAAGCTGTCCCGCTGGCAAAAATCACAGAGCACAATGCACTGGAATTTCTTCGCCAAAGCATTGTCTGCAGGTTCGGCGTCCCAGAAGTCGTAATGACCAACAACGGGACCCAATCTTCGGGGAACCGCTTCACCAAGTATTGCACCAGCCTTGGGATCAAGCTGGTCCACAATTCGATGGCATACCTTCAGGCCAATGGGCAGGTGGAGGTCACGAACCGTACGCTGCTCCACGGGTTAAAGACTAAGCTGAAGGACGCCGGGGGCTCCTGGGCTGACGAGCTCCCATCCGTCCTCTGGTTTTATCAGACAACCCCGAAGGAACCAACACGCGAGACGCCCTTCAGCCTCTGCTACGGGACTGAGGCAGTGATCCCGGTCAAAATCGGGCTTCCAAGTCTTAGGATAGAGTCTTTCGACCCACAGACCAACTCCCAGAAAATCAGGGAACACCTAGACTTGCTAGAGGAAGCCCGTAATGCCGCCAGAATACGGACAGCAGCCTACCAATACCGAATTGCCAAGTACTACAATAAAAAGGTGAAAGCCCGGCAATTCGACGTTGGAAACTTGGTCCTACGAGGCGTCGAGGCAACAGGCAAGTTGGCCGACCGTAACAAGCTCTCTCCCAACTGGGAGGGACATTTCCTTGTCTCCGCCGTCCTACGAAACGGAGCATACAAACTCCGAAACCAGGACGAAAAGTTGGCCTCACGAATGTGGAACGCAACCCACCTCAAGCGCTACTTCCAGTAGGGAGCCCAGGTACGCACTCACCCACTTGTGTGCATTCATTCGCATGCTTGTTTTAATTTGGCAAAATAAGGAGTTTACTTAGCATATAGAATCCTAATTTTTATGTGCATGTATATTGTGTTTGCCTTGCAGGTTTACCCGACCTAGATTGCCCCTAAGTCGGGAGGGTCTTCACCCTCTCGTTAAACCCTGGTCATCTAGGTGGCCCAGAAGTGGTCTGAAACCCTGGTCATCTAGGTGACCCATAAGCGGTCTAAAACCCTGGTGATCCAGGTGGCCCATGAGCGGTCTGAAACCTTGGTCATCCAAGTGGCCCGTAAGCGGTCTAAACCTCGGTCATCCGAGCGGCCCAATAGCGGTCGTATTAAATCTTGGTCATCCAAGTGGCCCTATAGCGGTCTAAAAAACCTTAGGGGGCAAATATGGCACACGCGACGACCTCCTCTCGGGGAGCAGTAACATCAGTCAACGACGGTCGAAGGGAGAAACATTTCTTCTCCAACATTGGCTGCCCAAGTCATCACTTGCACGGCGCCACCAGGCTGGTTAACACAACTGCCTACCCAGCTTAAGGATCTTATTCCTTAGGCAGCTAGCCAACCAGGTTGGCCGCCCCACGCAATAACCTTCTTAACAAAAGGGTAGCGTGATCGAACAGTGACGAGAAACATTCCTTCTCCAACGCTGACTGCCCAAGTTACAACTTGGACAGCACCGCATGGCTGGTCAACGCAACCACCTGCCAAGCCTAGGAACTTAGCTCCTTAGGCAACCAAGCAACCGTAGCCAGTCAACCAGGTTGGCCGCCTAATGCAATGATCCACATAAACACAAAAAGCAATAAAGACAACGGGCACCAAATTGAAAAGAATTTCCATTTTATTGTTTAAAAAGTGTATTACAATTCACACAAGACTCAAAAGCGTAAAGGAAAGGCAAAAGGCTATAAAGGCGGCGGACCACCCTGGCTGTCTCGAGGCTCTCCCACCAAGTCTTCCTTACGTTGTACTGCACAGTTACTCTGATTAATAAACTTAACTGGAAAGTCAGGGTCGATTAATCGTGCAATGCGACGTCCAATGTTGAGCCCTTCCAACAGTCGTGAGTACAATGCGCCCCCGATCTCATGGGGGCTGATCCGAGTGGCCAACTCGTTCTCTGAGGTTGCGGCTCTATCGGCAAGACGTTTGTTGCTCGCCTTAAGTTGATCTTCCTCCTCCTTCAAGCGAGCAATCTCGGCCTTCAACTCGGCATTCTCTGCCTCCATGCCCGCCATGACAGCCTCGAGAGTGGCGGTCTGCTCGCGTAGCTCCCCTCCTGAGGTAGCCAGCTTAGCTTCCAGCCAGGCAATCTCAGCCTTCCAGTCTGCAATGATGCGATCCCATTGCTTCACCTCTTGGGAGAAGGCTGAGATCAACCTCTTCGACTGCACAAGACAAGAGCAAAGTGTAAGTCACAAACACGAGAAAAAAAGTACAAGGAAGCCATTACAGAAATCATACCTCATAAGTCTTCCTCAAGGGCCTCACAGGCCTGGACTCTAGGCCTAGCCCCGTGGGCGGTGGACCAAGAGATGATGAACCGGGAGCATCCTCTCGCGCCAAGCTCGCCGCTGCCTCATCCAAAATGCGGTCTGAAAACTCCTCATCTTCAGCAGTAGTGGCGGACTCCTCTCTCGCAGCCTCTGGAGCGGCCGCAGCAGACCTTTTCCCCTTGGCTACCTTTGGAGCGACTGTTGGAGGATTGACTCTCAACGACTGTTCCACAATAAAAACTCACGAGCCCTCAACCATGTCACGAGCTGGCTCCTCCGCGAACTCCATCCAAGCAGCTCCTGGGACCACCCTCGTCGCAGGCTGGGCCAAGATGACTCCTCTAGCCTCCGCCAGCTAGTCTTCGATGAACCTCCCCGCTCCAGAGGTGCTGCCGGATCCGCCGTAGATCCCGGCAGCCACATAGTCAATTTGAGACGAAGACGAGGAGGGCGTCCCAATTACCCTCTCAGCAGCCTCCTCCTCCGTACGCCTTGGGCGGATGATCACACCCCTTGAATCCTCAGGTTTCATCATCATAATCGGAGGGTGCGGCTTCTGAACCGGTGATGGCGGCCCCCAATTGACCTTCTTGGACTCTACCTGGGAGACCAATAAGTCCCTTTTGAACTCGTCAGGGTTAACTCGTATTGCCTTGGTTAGCCATGCATAGGCGGAGCACTCCGCCGCAGACGGCGTACCAAAGTACGCCTCCGGAATCTCGCCCTAGCTCCTCGCAAGAGGCCATTCCTCCCCCACCTTCACGAAGAAGAACCGATTTTTCTAATTCTTCAGCGAATCATGGATGGGCTTACTAATTTTTATTCCCGAGCGAGGGATGAGCAATATCCATTCTCCCCCTTGATTCACTTTGAATACAACCCTAACGCCAGACATTCTAAACTTCTAGCCAAGCTTCTGGGCAAAAATACACAAAGTGCAAAGGTACCTCACTACGTTGGCATGGAGCTAAGCGATGGGTACTCATAGAGCCTTCATGATCGACTCCAGCTCTTCCGGAAAAGGCAGGCGAAAGTCGCTCCTTAGATGGGCCTCGTAAATAGTAATGTACCCATCTGGTGGGGCAAAGGCCCTGTCGTCCTTACCCAGAATCCTCCAGGCCGTATCCTTGGGAATGTTGAACTCCACGCACAAAGCTTTAACATTGTTTTCTCTCAAAACGGAGGAGAAGTCTGCAACAGAAGCTATGATCGAGCAAAAGCTAGGGTTCTTTGGAAAGACTCGCCTGAGAAATGAGAAAGAAGAAGACGAACGGTTTTGAAGTTTGGAAAGAAAGACTTAGGCGCCAAGCACAAAACCCCTTCATTAAGGACGCCGTCAGGATCACCACGTGTCGCCTCCTTATTTAGCCTTATAAAAGGACGGATCTCTGGCGCATTAATGGCTAAGATCTCCGCCAAACCAACGGGAGACACGTGTTGCTTTCTGCCTTATAAACCGGCCAAAGGCTGGCAGAAATGTTTCCAGAATTAATCAGGACAGTCAACAATTCTGGTGCTCCGGAATTGACCAGGACGGTCAACGATTCCGGCAAACTTTCCTTTATGCCTTTTTACGAAGTTCCATAAGATCCTCAAAGTAAGGAAAGACATCCCATCATGAGCATACTGGAGCCCAGACCTCTGGCCACCAGCATGGGGGGCTAGTGATGGGTATACCAAAAATGGGCTGGACCCAAAAAGTCAACAAAAGCCCAAGACGACGGTCATTACTCTAACTGCCTAATTGGAAAACAGGCCCAAAAGTTGAAAAGTCCAGGGCGGTCAACATAAGCGTTGATCGTCCGAGCGGCCAACTCTCAAGAGGACGGTCAACTCAAACGTTGACCGTCTGCCTTATGCGTATTGGGTCCAAAGAGGCTTTTCTACAGTAATGGGCCTGCTCACTCAGGCCCATGGCCCATCAGGCGGCTGATAACAGATATACTCCACAAGGGCGGCCAACACGCATGCAGCCAGTCAACTCGAACGTTGACCGTCCGCGTTTTGCACGTTGGGCCCTAATGAGCCTTTCTACAGTAACGGGTCTGACCCGTTTAGACCCACAAATCATCAAAAGGCCAGCAACGGCTTTCCAAGGATATTTCACAATCCCAACTGGAACCAAAAAGAATATTGGCAATATTGGCGCCTCCCATATAAGGAAGGTGCCGGATTTTCTCCAAATCTTGGCCAGCCCAAGCTTTCCAACGGCAACATGCACGGAAGGAAAGCGCACGGTTTGGAAAGTTGTTGGCCCCCTCACAAGGAAACAATCACGACCAACTTGGCAACTGGCATCTGCTCCAGAAGGCAAGCCAGCTAGCAAATCAGGAAGGCAATCACTCCTTCCAAAGAAGGAGGATCGTCCTCTCAGCTACAAACGGAGCCATTGAATCATCATTCAAGGCATGCTTTCGGTAACACAAAACAAAGGCTCTCTCAATTGCATACGCTCTCTGCGACACAAACAGGTGCTCTCAGAGATTTGTCTTCTCTGTCGCCAAAGTACTCCAAAAACCCTAAGGCAACAAGCGTGCCCTCACGGCCGTTTACTGCCTACCCACCATCCAGATTCAAGAAGACCTTACGTCTCTCTTACATCTGGACCAAACACTTCTCTTGCATCTCTCTCTCTCTCAATTTTAGTTTCTTCTTTTTGAAGACTGTTTGACTGACTTGAGCGTCGGAGTATTTTCGGTGGGACAACCTCCCGCTGAACACACTGACATCTTGTTTTGTTTAGTGGTGTGCAGGATCCAACTCAGAGAACGGAGTCAGAGTTAGGACAAAAGGATCATCCGAATCTGTTCGAAATTTAAATCCAGAGACGCATCAAATAAATTGTCTGAAAATAAGTGCAACATATGTTAATATATATATGAACTTATGTTATACATTTATATGATTTTATAATGGAAATATACGATGTGTTTTATCGTAATTTCATTACAAATGTATATGATATGTTTATGCAAAAGTAGAAGCCAACATGATACCAAAGAATATAAATTTTCTCTAAGATGAGAAAATTAAGAAGAAGAAGTAAGATTATTAATAAGGACTTTTACTACGAAATTTTAAGAAGTAAAGAAACTGAACCAAGGATTTATTTTAGCGGATAATATTATCTGGCATGCCTTAGTATATTATATTGTAAATCATTGTTTGAATGAGTATCGCTCTACAATTTTGACCCTGTCTATCGGGAGATAATAGGTATACCATCCTATTTTCGGGATGTAAATAATGAAGATAAGGCCTTTGATTTAAATCGAGTGAACACAATCCATCCTGTATTCAAGATATAAATAAGGAAGAAAGTATTGCTGTGTTATGTGATTTTAGCATTTGATTGTGTAGAGTAAACACAATCTAAATGTCGATCAAATACTCTATTAGCTGGTAAGGCCTACTAGCTCTGGTTCTTCAAGATATGTAATGTAAGAATGTGCTGATAAATAATAAGGATTAAGTATAAGAAAAAGAAAAACCAATTGCATCATGAAAATGTTCTAAAAGTATATATATATATTTACATGTATCATAATTCATATTCCTTTTTATGAATTATTTTAAAGATAAATATGCATGTCCTTGACTATTATGTTCTTATTGAGCAATTGACTCACTCTATTACTATTTTTTTCCCTCCAGATACTTCACAAGAGTTTGAACTTGGTAAATAAAGGTAAAGAAAAACTAATAAGTGTGCGGTAATCTGTAATGATGTAATTGGTTTAGTTTAAATAATGATATAAAAACTTGTACTTTATAAGTACCCCGAATTGTAAATTTTTAGTATTGGTAGTTTAAAAATTTGTTCGCAAATTTCTTATGATTATCTTGTAAGTTTTGGTATAATTTTTATATAATGAGTTTAAAATTTTAGTTGATATCTTTCCTTATCACAAGCTGACATTATATTATGGTCGAATGAATGTCAGAGCCATTGATGATTGGCCTTGTTTTGAATCCTGTGTAATATAATTTATTGTGATTTACCAAATTATTAAGATAAGTACACGTTCTCTATGATTAAAATGGATATTAGAATACATGACGTGACACCAGCTGTGGAGATAAGACGATATGTTAACTCTTAAAGTTACAAAAAACAATAAGTTAAAAACCACAAAGCAAATAACAAAGGAATTCAAAGAAGTCCCCTCACTAACTCCTTCAGTAAAAACTTTCTCCCAGACCTCAAACACTGGGAGCGGGGAATTAGACACTCCAACTGCTCCCTCAGATACTGCTTCCCCCTCAGCTTCGGACACAGGGGTCAGCAAGCATGGCACATCTATTATGACAGACCACGTCCTAATTTCGTCATTAATTTTAATCATAATTAATTATCTCTTTAATTATTAAATGGACCGATAATATGATCACTTGACCAACCGGACATGAAATCACGTTGATACCATGACCGACTAAAAATAAATATACAACAAGTCGATATTCATAGGATCCAAAAGCCTTGCCATGATAAATGTGACACTGACATCGATCCAATAACATGACGACATCAGACCATGTTAAGGAAAATATGTCTGTCAAGGCTAAAAATAACACATGCCAAAAATCTATGGAAGCTAAATTTTTCATATAGTCAACCGAACGAATTTTGACATCATCAACCGGTATCATATCATCGACCTGCTGACCTGGAAATTGAATTTATTTACAGCCATATACCACTACAGTCCAAACACATACAAAAATTGTTCAAGGTTAACATGACATATAAACCGATATCGGACAACACAATACAACACCTTAGCCCTCTCATCGTTTTTTGAAAACCAAATTACATCACAAATCGAGGCCTAGAATTGGAATTAATTACATTACAGCCATTAAATACATCAACATTGTCTGAAAAACATAAGCCAACAGGAACCATTCATGGGAATATAAACTAAAGCTTCTCAGCTTTCACTCCTATGCATCCGATAAATATTCATGCATCTTATCAGAAAGGATAGTAAATAGCAAGAGAGTGAGCCTATTTCTTCGAGTTGTTGAATATGCAGCTTATATTACAAATCCACAACATATATATTGTAAACTTTCAAGCATAAGTGAACTACTATATGAATTTGAGGCAGAAAAAGTTCAAATTTTAGCATTAGTTCAGTAAATAGTACAGAAATTCAGCTCATTAATTTCCTTAGCAGGTTACTTAAGTATGTAGAGCATTTTTATACAAAAATTCAGTACATGCAGACGGTTAAATCCAAATTTCTGGGCATGCAAGGGTTTATATACAAAATTTAAATATTGAAGAACATCGTAACTTAAAATCAGAACATGCGTGAAATTATAGTATAAAATTTTAGCACATATATTTACTATACTTAATTTAAACATGAAACTCATGAAATGCCTCTGGAAAATCGTGAAATATGGACATACATGCTTAACATACACATATAAACTTTAAAATCATGACTTGAATGAGTATTTGAACAAAAATACTCAATAGAAATAGCAAAGAATTGCAACAAGAAAATAAAGAGCTTAAAGTGCACTTGCCTTTGTTTGGATTTATTCAAATCCTAACTTGAATCACCTCAAATATGAGCTTCTTGGCTTTCTCTCTCTTCCTCTCTCTCTTGTCCTTGTCTCTCTCTAACTCTAAAAATCACAGTCGAAATGACAGAAACGAGTGTGAACTGCTGCAATTCTGGATGCGCTCAAGTACCGTTCAAGCACAGGGTCTTTGTTTTCTAGGCTCGAGCTCGTGTCAGGCCTATTCAGACTCAAGCCCAAATTCAGGCATGCATTAGACTCAAATTCAGCTAGCCCAATTTGACTCTTTTAACCCAAAGTTTTTTTCTATATTATTTGACCTAAATTTTAATTATATTAGTTTAATTAATTATAATTATAATA
>JAODPA010136557.1:0-16291 GCA_025585075.1 Nepenthes mirabilis
GAGAGAGTTCACGGCAGTCTCTAATTCGCTTGGTGCAGGTCGGGACCGGTATCGCAGCTGCCGCAGCGTCAAAAAATTGATTTTGCATTTCGTGTTTCTGTTTTTTGAAAGTGAATTTTTTTTTTTTTCTTTGTTAATGGTGAGTTTTTTTGGGATCCCGCCTTGCATCAACTGAATCGAAGGCTGCTGTGAAGATTCTGCTGATTTTCATCGAAGAAACGCCCAGATCGAAAATTTTTGCTTACTGCTGCTCACGCGATTTCTTCGGCTATAGGTTTGAGTATCCTTGTTAGATGTTAATTCTTTTTAGATTTGAAACCTCAGATGTTTCTGAAAGCATGCTGTTTTCGACTGCTCTGTTTATAGAGCATTTGTATGTCTTGTGCCTGAATCGCTCGGAATGAGAATTTTCGTTCAGATCCCGAGCTTGTGCCACTTTATTGAATTATCTCGGAGCGGAAGTATAAAAATTTATGAGTTTAACAAGATTCCCCTTTTTCTCCCGGAACTTGAATTTGTAGTTGCTTTATTACGTCTTAGAGATAGAGAGACTGAGCATTTTCAGTGGCACATTAACCAAATGATATTTGTTTATAATATCTTTGCATCTCTACTTTTTATTTTAATTTCACCGTCGTTAGTAACTGATATTATTAGGAACAACTTATGGAAGTTGTGAGTGACCTACTGTCCGATCCCAGCTGTACATGCGCAGCATATGCGAGAAGTGCATGCGTAGAATATTTTGTCGTGAGGCAGCAGCTTGTGAGCTTCTACTGTTTTTATTTATACTATTGATCTGCTGACCGAAAATGGACGGCGTAGTTGGTTATTATTCCATTTTATCTTTTTGTTTGGCTAGTTTTTGCTTATTTAAATTACAAATGCCGCGAGCCATTTGTTTGGTATGGTATTGAAACGAGACTGGATTGTTGCATGGGAAATAAAATCAATTTCATTTGGGATACAAAGAAGGTCAGCCTAAGTTCGCATAATTGTCTATCGGCTGTAACCAATGAAAAACTGAACCATGTCTTTCCCTATCTCTCTGTTTCTACTTATCTGTTACAGTACTTCTATTATCCTTGGTTTGTGTGGTTGGAAACAGATTTATGGTCTTGCAAATCCGGAGGATTAGAACATTTTTATTGAATTTGCAAGATGCTTGTTCACAGTTATCCAATATATCATAAAAGGGAATTTTGTCAAAAACTCTTACTAAAAGACCTGTTTCTATGTTCAATAAAGAATTGTTAGTTTGGTAGCTTGCAATATGCCTACAGATTGGCTGATTACAAACTCATAGGTTAATTATGGTAAGCTTGATGAAGCACATTGTCCTTGAATTACTCTAATTTGTGAATCTATGCATGCCCTGAGTTTGTTGGAAAGATGTGTCTTCGCAAAATTGATAATTTATTGGATTGTATTCTGATCTCCAATTTTCTTTGTTAGTCTTAACTTAAACTTTTTTTTCCCAATATGTAAACTCTCGTTGTTATTCAATAGGAATGTGGAAGCCAGTACTTTCATGGTTAGATTACAAAAAATTATAATTAGAAGAAGGATCAATATAATGTGTCTACGAGAGACAGTAGATGGGAGAGAAAGCCAAAGATATAAAGAGGACCAATTACAAATTATAATACTTTGGGAAGAACAAAGTTAGGAATGAAGTTGCATAATTATAAATCAAGATTTGTAAGACAATGAGGTGAGTGAAAAGAGAATTGGTGATAGAATTGGGACTATTAATGGTGTTTCTGAGAATAAATCCAAGATATCATTAGTGCACATGCACCCCAAGTGGGGTTAAGTGAACAACTAAAACCTAAATTTTGGGTGGAGATGATTTCTATAGGTGGAAATCTAAATGGTCATGTTGGACAAAATACAAAATGGGTATATAAATATGAATGGAGGCTACAGAAAAGAAATGTAGGAAAGGATATTTTGGAGTTTATTGTGATTTATAGTTTTATGATGGATTTTTATCCTGAGGAAAGATGAGATTTGTATTGTGCTGCTTGTAAGAACATTTCCAGGAAATCTTAAAGACATTACACCTATTGTTAGTTTTATGATTAGTTTCTTTCAAATAGTGGCCAAAGATGTTTTAGGGGAATCAAAAGAAAGTATAACATTCCCAAAAAAGCTTGATGGTGGTGCAAATAGGTCATGAGAAAGTGAAAAGTAAAAGAGGTTGCTATAAGATAATATGTTGTTTTGAAAGGATGAGAATTTGGAGAAAAATAAATGTGCTTAAAAAGCATAGGACTTGCGTAGGTGACTTAATTCAAAAGAGCGATGAAAAGGATGTTTTTAGACTAGCTAATGCAAGAAATAGGAAAACAAAAGACCTGAGCAAAGTTAACTGTATCAAGGATGGTGGGCAAGCACTTGTTGTGGATTAGGATATCACAGAAAGATGGAGGAGCTATTTTCACGACCATTTTAGTGACAGTAGGCAGAAAACCATGTGCTTGGGGAGCTTAGTGACATCTTGGTAAATCTAAATTGTTTTTTATCAGCTTATAGGGAGAGAGGAATTTCAAATAATTGAAGATGATAGATAGTCAAGGAAGTTGGACTAGATAGTGTCCTAGTGAATGCTTCAAAATAAAGGGAAGGAGGAAATCTCATTGTTGACTTGATTGTTTAACAAAATCCTGAGGAGCAAGAAGATGCTTCCTGAGTGCAGAAAGATCACATTGATACCTATATCCAAAAACAAAGGGGATATATGAACGTATCAGAGAATCAATATAGACTCATGCCATGCAGTTCTTACTAAGAAAAATACTTGTTTTGGAAAAGGAGGAGTTCCAATGCATATATCTAAGTTAATAAAAAAGACGTGTATAATTGAGCAGTGATTTGTCTAACAACACATGCAGGAAGGTCGAGGCTTTCCAACTTACGCTTGGTTTATACCAAGATTCAACTTTAAGCTCATGTAGGTTAACAATCATCTCATGTCAATAATTACAGTATTTGCTCAACAAATGAAATAATAGATGTACATTTATGTTCGTTGACTTCTAGGAGATAACAGCTATACACTGCAAAAATTTGTTTACCTCACTGTTTCCTTGACTTCTAAGAGTCATTGCAAAATGTAAATTATGTGGACGATCATACACCTTCACTAGAGAAAGCATAGATGGAAGCCTGGACCTGAAAATTTGTGAATTTATGAGCATTCCTTTCCGTATTTAAGTATTCCAAATCCATGGTGCAAATATATGATCATTAGTTACGAGCAAGTTCTTTCATGTTACTATTGATGAAATACCAAATGCATTCCAGCTAAATGTCATCAGTTCTCCCCCAGAGTATAAACACCCACATTTTGTGACTTTTGACATTGACACCACTGTTTAAACTTCTTTCATTGTCGCAGAATTTTTTCTAAAATTTTCAACGTCTCACCAAATGCCCATTAATGATCAAAATTGCATCATGAGTTTATCGTATGCCATATGAAAACCCAGTTTAGGTGAAAATTGGACCATTAGATTTATGAAAATTTCAGTATCAAAACGAAGAGGACGATGGAGAGAGAGGAGAGGTGTGGGTGAGGACGATGAAGAAGACGGATGCCAACCCTTTTTCCATTTCAATTTTATTAATTATTACAAATGCCTTCTGCCCTTTTTATAATACAAGAAAAACAAAGAAAATGGAAAGAAAATAACAAAGGAAAACAAAATAACGGGAAAAAATAGAAATAGGAAAAATACACGAATATATACACTAGGCTATATTTCCTATTAGGCTATATTTCCTAATACCCCCTGTAAGGTAGAGCATATATATTGATTATGCCCAGTTTGGATAAGTGAATCGTCAAACGGTGTGCAGGCAAAATCTTGGTGAACATGTCAGCAAGTTGATTATGAGTGATCACATAGTGAGTCCAAATACTTCCGTCTTGAATTTTGTCACGAATCAAATGACAATCCAGTTCAATGTGCTTGATCCGTTCATGGAAAATAGGATTGGTGGATATGTGCAGAGCAGCTTGATTGTCACAGTAGAGGTCAGCAGCGTGAGAGTGTGATATTCGCAAATCAAGTAAGATATAACGGGGCCAAGATAGTTCGCAGCAAGTGATAGCCATGGATTGGTATTCTGCTTCTGCGGAGGAGCGAGAAACAACTGATTGTTTCTTGCACTTCCAGGAGATAAAAGAGTCCCCAATGAAGATGTAGTAGCCAGTGATGGATCTTCGAGTGTTAGGACATGAAGCCCAATCTGCATCACAAAAAGCTCGAAGTTGAATGTTAGAAGTGGAAGAGAATAATATACCTTGTCCCGGATTCTGTTTCAGGTATCGCAGTACTTGATAAGCTGCATTCATGTGATTAGATGTCGGTCGAGTCATGAATTGAGTCAAAATGTGGACAGCATAACATATATCAGGTCTTGTGACTGTTAGATAGAGGAGCTTGCGAATCAGTCTTCGGTTGATGCTAGGATCTTGCAAAACAGTTTCAGTTTCTTTACTCAGTTTTACATTTTGGTCCATTGAGAGTTTAAGGGGTTTGGAACCGAGGGAACCAGAATCTGTTAAAATATCAAGTGCATATTTTCTCTGACATATATGGATGCCTGTCGATGATCGTGCAACTTTTATCCCAAGACAAATATCGTAAAACACCGAGATCTTTAATTTTAAAGGTACGATTAAGATATGATTTAATAGAGTAAATGGGATCCAAAGAACTACTAGCCACTATGATGTCATCAACATATACAAGTAACACTGTAAAGGATTGATCATCTTTTTTGGTAAATAGGCTATAATCGGCTTTGGATTGGGTGAAGCCAAAAGTAATGAGGGATGTAGATAGCTTGGAATACCACTGCCTAGAGGCCTGTTTAAGGCCATATATGCTTTTTAACAGCCTACAAACTTGATTTGGTTTCCCTTTAGTGTATCCGGGGGGTTTCTGCATATAGATCTCTTCATTTAAACTCCCGTGTAGAAAGGCATTGTTAACATCAAAGTGGTACAGGTGCCACCCTTTGATGGCCGCTATTGTTAAGAGACATCGAACTGTAGTAAGTTTGGTAACAGGGGAAAATGTTTCATGATAGTCTATCCCTTCTTGTTGTGTATATCCCTTTGCAATTAATCTACATTTGTATCTTTCAATACTTCTATCACTATTAAACTTTAATTTAAAAATATATCGGTAGCCAATAGTTTTCTTACCGGGGGGTAAGTCAGTAATGATCCATCTCTTATTTTGCTCCAACGTGTTCAATTCATTTTCAATGGCTTCACGCCATTTTTCATCACGAATGGCTTGGGCATATGTTTGTGGTTCACTGTGAGATGTTATGGTAGCTGAAAAATGTCCAAAGGTGGGAGATAATTTTTGGTATGACATATGATTTTCAATGGGATACGGTTTACCTGGAGGTGTTTGTACGTTTGATGTAGTAGGCGAAGTCTGAGATACTTGATGACAATGAAAATCCTTCAGGTATTCGGGCGCTTTAAGAACTCTAGTAGTTCTTCGAATGGGTATTTGACTAATTGTAGTAGACTGGGTATCATTTGATGCATTTGGTTCGGAATGATCGTTGATCAGTTGTTCTTGGTCCTGATTGTGGATAGGAACGGTGTGAATTTCTGCATTGTTTTCGGTCATAGTTTCAACTACAGGATTCGGACGAGAATCATGTAAGTTGGATGGCACCGGTTGTGTTTGCCATAATTATTCGTTATTGGTAGTAGATGGTTCGAATGAGGATGCATCGGGTTGGATTTTGGAGCTTTGGTCAATGCCGTCGTTTTGATAAGGGAATACATTTTCATGGAAAATCACATCTCTTGAATAAAATATAGCATAGCTATTTAAGACGATTAATTTGTAACCTTTGACACCAAACGGATAGCCTAAGAAGACGCATTTTCTACTTTTAGGATCAAACTTGGTACGGCCTTGGGAGATGGTGGAAGCAAAGCACAAGCAGCCGAATACGCGGAGGTTGTCATAGTTGGGTTTGACTCCAAATAGGATTTCATATGGAGTCTTATTTTCAAGTAATGGAGTGAAAATTCTGTTGATGATGTGTGCAGTGGTAAGTATACAATCACTCCAGAATTTCAAATGAAGTCCCGATTGAAATCTAATAGCTCTAGCGACATTCAATAAATGTTAGTGTTTACGTTCAACGACACCATTTTGCTGTAATGTTTCCACACAATGACGTTGGTAAATAACACCCGTTTTACTGTAAAAGTCTCCCAGTCTGAATTCAATTCCATTATCACTACGAATCACTTTGATTTTGACATTAAATTATGCGGCAACCAGATTGTAGAAGGCTTCCAAGCACAATTTTGTATCCGATTTTTATTTCAGCAGGTAAATCCAGGTACTTCTGGATGCATTATCAACGATAGTCAAGAAGTATTTATATCCGTCATAAGATACCTCAGAACATGGTCCCCATAAGTCACAATGCACCACGTCGAATAAGATATGTGACTTATGGGTGCTCGGAGAAAAAGGAAGGCGACGCTACTTGGCCATGTGGCAAATAGCACAAGGATTATCATTAATGGAATGTACGGCTCCTTTTATAAGAGGATCGCTTATTAATTTCATTCTAGAATACGAAATATGACCTAATCGGGAATACCACACATCAGAAGACAATGAAGCAAAATTAACGGAGGGCCCCTTGCAGAATTTGAAGAGAAGGCTCTGTAAAGAATTGGGATCAACTTTCTTATTCATCTGATAATAAAGTCCATTTTTCTTTTCACCCATCCCAATCGTTGTCCAAGTAACAAGGTCCTGAATCAAACAAATGTTAGAGAAGAAAAACACACAGCAATTCAGTGTATCAGTTAGCCATTTTACGGAAATTAAATTAAAGGTAAAGGAAGGAACACAGAGGACATTCTGCAATATTAACTTATCAGTGAGTTTAATATTTCCAATATGCGAAACAGATACTTTACTTCCATCTGGAAGTTTGACAGAGCATGAAATCCGGACCGTGTAATGAGCATATAACGAGGGATCACATATCATATGATCTGTGGCCCCGGTGTCCAGATTCCATACATGCTGATTATCTTTATGATGCTTATGGAATGGAGAAACAGTAAAGATATTACGGGTCATGTTGGCAGCCTTCGGCTGCTCGATAATCGAGTCGAACATAGGCTGAATTATTTTGGCGATTGAATTAAGTCCATGAGTTGTTTGAATTAAGTTTTAGTCAGTGCAATTCTGTCATCACTGTTTCCTTCTTGATCGGTATGAGGTTTGAAGCTAGACAAGTTGGCTGAAGGGTTTATCTTCCCAGTTTTGCCATGAAACTTGTGCTTCGGTGGAAAGCCATGTAACAGGTAACATTTTTCAACAATATGCCCGATTTTGCTACAGTAAGAACACACGGGCGCATCAGTATTACCAAGTTTGAAGCACTGCTGAACCGAATGCCCTGCGATCTTACAGTGAACGTAGAAAAGTCTATCTTTCTTGATAGGGTGATTGGTTTTCACATTGTATTTGGAAGAATTAGGATTTCGTTTGGCAGCTAAGGCTACCGTGTTCGTAATCTGGGTGACAGACAGCAGTTGGTGTTGCTGTTCTTGTTGCTGAATAACCGAGAACACTCGGTTAATAGAGGGTAAAGGGTCCATCATCATGATTTGGTCCCGGGCATTAGAGTAGGAATCGTTTAATTCCATCAAAAATTTTATAACGCAATCACTTTGATATCTGTCGGTAAGAATTTACATCTTGCCGCAAGCACAGTTTGGGAGAGGATCATGAATCAAGAGTTCATCCCACAAGGTTTTAAACTTACCGTAATACACGCTTACAGGGTCTTGTTCTTGCAGCAGGCTGGCCAACGACTTCTTCAATTGAAAGATTTGTGGCCCGTTCTGTTGAGGAAATCTGTCGCGCAATTCGTTCCAGATTTCAAAGGCATCATCGACGAAGACAATGCTGGATTTAATTGATGGGCTGACCGAGTTTTGGATCCACGAAACAACCATATCGTTGCATCGTTCCCAAATGTCGAAAAAGGGATGGCTGGAATCGCTCGGTTTGTGAACAATGCCCTCGATGAACTGAAGTTTATTTTTGGCTCTCAAGGCGCGGCGCATGGCTCGGGACCAAGTCGCATAGTTGTCGGCGGTGAGTAAGTCGGTGACGAGAGTAATTGTAGGATTGTCACCAACTTCCAACCGGAAGGGATTTGTGATATCTGTGAGGGTTTGAAGTCGCATGTGTTCGTGCGAAGAGACGGTAGACGGGTTGATTGTGTTTGATGTGGGTTCGAGCAAAATCGGTGGAGACGCCATGTCTCTGATACCATGAAAATTTTAGTATCGAAACGAAGAGGACGATGGAGAGAGAGGTGAGTTGTGGGTGAGGACGATGAAGAAAACGGACGCCAACCCTTATTCCATTCCAATTTTATTAATTATTACAAATGCTTTCTGCCCTTTTTATAATACAAGAAAAATAAAGAAAATGGAAAGAAAATAACAAAGGAAAGCAAAATAACGGGAAAAAATAGAAATAGGAAAAATACACGAATATATACACTAGGCTGTATACTAGGCTGTACACTAGCCTATATTTCCTATTAGGCTATATTTCCTAATAATTTACAATCAATGGTCCAGAATGGTTAATCTAAGAAACCCATGTTTTGTAAAATGAAAAGAAAACAAATTTCAAAAAAAAGAAAATTCTTAAGTGCATTGTGGTTCCTAATGGGATATTGATGACCGGCGTATCATTGAAAACTTTCCAAAAATGCCCCAGATAAAAAAAAAAAAAAAGAAAAATCAAAGTGGCGATGATGTTTGTATCATTTTATTAAATATAGGCGTTACTGCTGGGGAAAAAAAAAGCATGTATAATTAATGTTGCTATCTATAAAATATGGCACCAAAAAGAAAAACTACCATAAAATATTATAAAAGGTCAATGCTTACTCGGAAAGTGTCAAAAGGTTTGCTGTCAGAGAAAGCAATATTGTCATTGCTGGTTTTGTGTTAGAATTGGGAAATTATTTTTGATCCATCGATGCTCTGTGTTCTGTCAAATAAATCCTGAAATGGTCTATGTGCATGCCATTGGTGTTAGCTTCTCTCTTTTTCCCTATCCTTTTCTTGTTTTATGAAGCCAATAGGGTTGTTTTCTTTTCTTTTCCTTTTTTTTTTTGTGGGGCTGATGATGAGCTAGACCTACGAGTGAGGAGGTTGAACATGTCAAATGTTAGAATCATCGAACAAATTACACCATGAATTAGATACCCTCCATTCAGCGTCCTTCAACTTACAGCAAAATCATTATTTTATTTTTCTCTTGCAGATATAAGTTGGTGTTGTCTTGCAACAGCCCACTTTTAAGTATCCGTTGAGAAAATGAATTTTGGCCTTTTTGTTTACGTTTTCCTTGTTTTGGATATCACAATTGTTTATGTTTTTCTCTTGCAGATATAAGTTGGTGTTGTCTAGCAACAGCCCACTTTTAAGTATCCGTTGAGAAAATGAATTTTGGCCTTTTTGTTTATGTTTTTCTTGTTTTGGATATCACAATTGCTGATGGTAAATCAAGTGGAGCAAGCACAGATCCTGCTTTTTGAAAAATATGCTGCAGGTTAAAGTTTTTTATTTATCAATTTAAATAGCAGAAATACTATATTAATAATGATAAACGAAGCCTTGGATGTAAGTTGATATCATCCTGTTTTTTTCTTAAAGAAATAAGATTAGGGATTTCCTTTTTTTAAATTAAAGGATTAACTTACAAATGGATGATTTAATTAAGATAGGATCAGTTTGAATGATCACTATATGTATAGTTTTTATGATATTAGATGAGTTTGGCAAATCTGTGAGAGCAGAGGCACTAAGCAAGACAAGCATGCAAGCTCAGTTTAATATATGTTACTTAGACCCAATGAGTTTTTATACCATACTTCACTAAATGTATGTGTGATTCTTCTTTCACCAACCTTTATATTAGAGGGTATGGATGGTAAGTGTTTTGCTACTTTACTTTGGTAGTTTTTTTCTAATGACATTGAGGGTAAGTTTAGGTATAATAATAAAGTTATTTCATAATAACTCAAATCATAAGTTCAAAGAATAAAAATAGCCTTTCAACAATAGTGGAGTAAGGTTGCATGTATCCAATCAACCAATTCATCTATAGTTCCCAAAAATATTGCATATAAATTTCTCATTGTTTTGATGGTATGCCTCAAGCATGTTCTGATAATTTTGAATATATGATCGTACTTCAAGCTAAACACATTTGATTGTCCTAGGTAAACAACAAAAATATTTGTCCATTACGTTGTTTCTTTTTATTCAAGTTATTTCTTTTTTTGTTCAGCTATTTTAGAAAAAATTAGTCCAATTTAAAGTTGTTGATGTTTACATTAATTTATTGTAGAAGAAAATTTTCAATTTATTGGATCTATCAATACAATAAGTAGAAAACCCTGAAAATGCCATATTTTAGAAACCCAAACAAACAAAGAATAAATAAATTGTATTAAAATCACTTAATCAAAATTTGGGACACATGCCTTTCTTGACCTAATTACAAGTTCGACATATGAATTTCTCTCATTTCTATCCCCGAAATCAATGGTACTCTTTTTTTGGCATACTTGGGTTTGAAATATGGAAAAAAAATAGTAGTTTTCACAACTCCACCTCTCAAATGAGTTATAAAAAAAATAAATAGATTGTCTTATTTTTAAAACCTTCGGTTAGGAGGAAGAAGCAAAGATGCGACAATAGGATTTGGCCTCTGCTAGAGTCAATGTAAAAGAGAGCCCAAATCTATTCCAAATATATATACCATGATTTCTTATTTCGGTAAGGTATAAATATATAAATTGATGTTTTTAGATCAAAAGTTAGGATCTTTCAAAAAAAGATTCCTATTCAAATAATGCATAACTGCTCAACTCGGTTTTTATAGTTACATCCAATCTGGTTCTGTTCCCCTAGAATGAAAGATTCTAGTAAAGAAAAGGAAAGGAAAAGAACCCTTATCTTCAATATCACATAAAAGAGCTTCGGTTCATAGGAGAAAAAGGAAAAAATATATATGGATGGTAACAATAGAAGAAGTTGATCTTAGCTGCATCCTTTTGCTAATAAACTAATAAAAACTATGTCATGTAATTTCATTTAATTCAAAAATTACTCCCTTTTGCATCACTATGGGATAAAATTGGCTACCATTTGCTTTGTGAGGAGAGGGAGCAGCATTAGTGGAAAAGAAAAAAAAAATCTCTAGCCAATCTTCCTACATGAGAACTTTAGAATTATGTGAAATTTAGTACTCAATGAAAGTCATATGTATTGCTTGTACATTAACAAAATTCAGTAGACAATCTAACAATTTGTGATCCTATGTAAGATCAGTTTGTGGAACAATGCCAATTGAAAGAAGATCCCCAACTATATTGAAAAGGATAAAAAGAGATGGACCTTATCATGGAATAATAAGAAACTCTGTACTCCTTACTGAAAATGCAGTCAAATTAAAGAAAGAATATGTAAGGAAGTTTATTAAAATAAGATACCGATACAAATACATAAGAATTAAGCCAATACAATAGCAGAGCCTAAGATCAAGCCAAAAGGTATTGTCGCTAGGCTACAGTTAAATATTCTTGTACTATCCCATTTTAATATAATAAAATATATAATGAATTTGATCCATTTGAAGAGAACCATGTGATGGTGCACCTGGTAATAATGCTGAAGGTCATGGCAGTGGTTGGACTGGAGTCCTAGATCTCGTCTCCATGGATCAGGGCTTTTCCCGGTGACGGGGGTGTGGGCCATACAATGTATATGAATAATGGAAATGAATGAATGATTGTAGTAAAAAGATGTCTATGATGAGATTTTTGAGCAAAATGTGGAACATTGTGGCTGAGTATTTAGCAGTACATCAACCAAATTTTCTCTGGGTTCCATGAGAATGACACCAATAGGTGTTTTAGGGGACTATATAGGGAAGGAGAGTTGTTACATGTAAGAAGCATTAGCACCCTGATCTTTAATGCAGTTGAAAAATATGAAGCTGCAGTTAGTATTTGAGGTTTGTGCCATTCAGTATGGTCAGAGTGGTATAACAAGGGATTTGACTGTGAAACAGTCCCTGTACCTGAAGCCAGTGATGGATAAATGCCTTATTTTGATAACCCATATAGAAACGTAAGTATCAGACGCTTGACCAAAATGTGGATTGTTGCATGCATGGGCAGTTTAGCAATTGCAGGAAATCAATCAAATGTGTGTATTTGATGCATGGCAGTAGTGCCAATGACATAAGAGAATTCTGGTTTTTCCCTTTCTTTTCTTTTGATCTGTAAAAGAAGATTCATAGGGGTGTGACCAATGTACAAGAAATATGATCACTCAGAAAATGATTCCAAAAAACCAGAGGCATCTATAGAAAGACTGTAAAGTGACCAATCAGCAGAGTAAATGGGTGAGGTAACTAAACCACACTAAAACTAAGCCTTCCTCCACCAGCTTGATTGATACGGAAGTAGGGATATTAAAGGTGTGAAAGAAGGGAAATTTTTTCTTCTTCCCTTTCGTTTGGTTTCACAAATGTATAGCTGATTGTAGTGGAAAAAAAAAACACATGTACGCAGATCTGGGATTGTGGTGATGGTGAACCAAAAGCACCACCACAAGGAAACCTCCATCACCAAGAAATCATCACCACCATTGTGGTTGATGGTGGGGATGGTTTAGGGGTGGCAGTGTGACACAAAGAGTGAGAGGAGTGTCTCTGTTACGAGCCAAATATGCCGTTTCCCGTTTCCCCATTTTCCCGTTCCCCGTTTCCCGTCCNTATCTCTCTCCCGATTCTCTCTCTTGTCTGTTCTTCTCTCTCTCTTGTCTGTTCTTCTCTCTCTCTCTCTCTCATCTGTGGCCCTCTTCCTCGATCCCTCACCCTAATCCTCCTGTTCAGCACGCCGCTGCCTCCACTGATCTCCCCTTCCGTTGGATTTCCTGTCATCGACGCCGGCGCCACCATGGAGATCGTATCAGTCTCTCTTGATACATATCTCAAAACTAAAACAGTACAACAAAATTTTCCTTCCTGTATTCAGGCACTTCTACTGATCTTGCTCTAACAGTTGATTGTCTTCGGAACTTCTCCAACAGTTGGTGTTTATTTTCCTTGAAAAGGTGCATTTCCTGAAGTGGTAATCCTAAAAATTCTCCAAAAGACATCAGTTTTGGCCAACCTATATCAAAAACCTTATAGGAAAATTTCAGTTGACATCCACATGGTCCTTCAAGTACTTCAGATCCCTAGACTCTCCCACGGAATAGACACCATCATCTGGGACAGCATTCACGTCAATTGTGGAGTCAAATCTGTGTACAACATCCTGATGGGCTATACTAGAAATGAAGGAAGCCCTGGTCCAGGATCTGGAACTCAAATTACCCTGGAGGCACAAGGCTTTTGCCTGACTTAGCTTAAAAGGTGAATTGCTCACTGGTGACTAGAGGAAGAAAAAGAATGTGACTCCAACTAATGAATGTTGTAACTGCAGACGCTCTGACACCATTTGCCATGTCCTTATAGATTGCCCTCTGGCCATACAAATCTAGAAATCCAGCCTGGGCCACACCTATGATTCATTCAGGTATGCGCCTCTCTCCTCTTAAAAGTTGACTCAAATCCCAGCTCATTTGCAAGAGCTGGAGCCCCTCCACATGCACTTCCTGGCTACCATTTGGCTCATTTGGTTCTGGATAATTCTGCCATTTTTGAGAATGACTTCCAAATGGAACCGTGCCCAAGAAAGGCTATTGACAGCCTTGCCCAGGGACTGCTCAGGCCACACCTTCCCTCCTTTCAGCAACAAGCTCCTGGAGGGAGTTTGAACAGGCTATGGAGTCCGCCTTCCAGCACCTGGATGACAATCAATGTGGACGCAGGCTTTAGACCTAATTGGATGGAAGCTATAGGAGGGGTCTCGTTGAATGAAAAAGGGGACTAGAAATTTGGCTTCCAGGGGCCTTCAGAGTGACTGATACCGCTGAAATCCAAGCTGTTCCCTATGGGATTGATTTGGCCTGGAGGTGTGGGTTAGAAAAGGTTATTATTGAGTCAAACTCTCTCACTGTCGTTCAGAAACTGGTTAAATCAGTGGATGCCAATGATCCAAACTAGGGTATCCTCCTTGACTGCTAAGCCATGCTCATCCTTCCTGAAGCTAATCAAGTCATCCTAGCTGATTCTCCCACAAGAAGTCAGTCAACTGATGGCTCGGGTCATTGCCGTGCTTAAGCATATTTAAATTTTCTTCCTTCTAAGCCATGTAACCCCCAAAAAAATAAAATAAAATAAAGTCAAAAACTGTTTCTTGAAATTCAAACTGAGAACCGACTACCATCCGCTTGAGAAGTCAATTCTGATTCTGCATTCTCAGAATGAACCTGCTTATCCACAAAAGCTTTACCCGGCTTCAGAGTTCCAGTTTCCAGAGATATATATGGGCATCCAAATCTGCCTTTCAAGAAAGCCACGTACATAAGAACGTTATCCCCCAAATAAAATGAGACTTTCCTTGCAGTAGAACAAACTAGAAACTACTGCCATCACCTCCTACTTCTCTCACCTCTCTGCACCACATCCAAGGCAACAGACTGCAAAATGTCCCATAAAATAATTTGCGGTGGAGAAATTGCCAAGCTTGACAGTTTCTGCACTGCACTTGAATATCTAGGTCCAATGACACAAGTTAACATTCGCACTATTATCCAACCCTCCTAGCCAAAAGCTCATCAACCCACAATTTGTCATGTTCTCCGCAATCAACCAACATCCAACTGCCGAAAGGGAGTTCCGAAAATCCTGAGTAGTGCACCATCCCTTGCCATTGGAATCGCTATGAACCTGTGGAGGGGCTGACCTATTGCCGGGGTCATTGAAATCGAGTGAAGTGCCACAGAATGTAACCATCGACGTCTGCAGCTGTCAAAGGGAGAGAAACGTTGCAAGTTTCACATCGGGAAGGCAACTCCACAATAGCTGCCTTATAAGTTAAGGGAATTCTTCTCCCGCAAATGCACCTTTTGAGGGAAGCTTAGGCCCCAACGACTTGTGCTTGCAATAGTGGTGCTCTTATTGTGACCGACCTCGATCCGGAGAGGACTACTTACGGAGGAGTTGACCTGCTGCTGGTATGCCGGGGCGAAGTGAAGCGTCACAGAGTGAAAGCCACCGAGTGAAGTGTTATAGAGTGCAACCGCCGAGATCTACGGCTGTCAAAATGGGAGGAATGTTGCGAGTCCTATATCAATGAGGCAGCTCCATAAGGGCTGCCTTATAAGTTGGGGGGATTCTCCTCCCTCGGGGTGCATTTTTTTAAGGAGGCTCGGGCCTCAGCGGCTTGTGCTTGCAATAGATCCGGCATCCCCACCCTCCAAAACCAAACTCCAGCAGCATGCCTTTTCATTCCATCCATAATTGATCCTAATCACCACCTTTCCGAATTCTTCATAAACTCAAAGTTACTTGACATATCGTCCATAAAATCACGAATTCATGCTGCTGCTTCAATCATTATCCAAGATCACCAATCCTTTTCTGGCTTCTCCAGGACAACATTCCTTATTATCAACCTAAGCACGACTTACAACAAAGATGTGTACCTTCAATTTTGATGAATTGCTTGTGATCTGTGATTTTTTTTAAAGAATGAGTATTGTAGGAGCGAAATCTTGTTCTAATGCGAAAAAGCAAGTGGCAATAATTTGATGAATAAAATCTTGTTCGAGGGCTTATGTCTTGTTATTAATGTGAACTTGCAAAGAGTGGTAGAAGCGTAGTATCCCAGTTTAGCATTAATTTTGAGTTAGCTAATGGTGTGCTGTGACTACAAAAATATACATAACGGTATCCTAAATTTGGATTTTGACTGCCATCTCTACAGAAATGCCAGTTATTACCGCTCGGTGGTCAGGACAAGAGGGACTAGTACATTAATGCCTCTTTGATCAGGGAACATAAAACCTTCAACATTGACTGTTCATGTGGTAGATACTGCTGAAATGCTTGCATAAGCTACTCTAAGGTTGTCTAGGAGTATGATTTTATTGAGTATTTTAAATGTTCTGATATAAGGTAAGATTTAATATTATTTCATGGAAATTGATGTAACCTTTAATAATACAAAAGACAGAGAAGAGAAAATCCTGTTTAAGTCAAATCTACTCACATGTATATATATA
>JAODPA010136568.1:0-16289 GCA_025585075.1 Nepenthes mirabilis
ATTAAGTTTAAAATTTATATAAATTCAAATTCAAACCCGATTATATCATATAAAATCCACATTGTTAGAGTCATGTTTATGATTGGCACATTCCGTGACAATATATATATTATTACATTATTGTCGGGTTATAAATTGTCGAAGTATTGTATCAACATATATTCGTTGCTGCCTGTTTTGACTTCTATAGATATTGCACCTGCTGTGTGCTTTTCAACCGCTCAAGCCCAAAATCTCGAAGCCCCATGCTCTCCGTGGCTCTCTATCCGCTCGACCCCAAAAACTTGAAATCTTGTACTCGCTGTGCGCTCGAGTGCAAAATCCAGAAAAGGCCCGCTCGTTGCACGCCGCATCCGTGCGCCCGCCGCGTGCTCAAACTGACAGACAACTTTTTAAATGCGATTTTTGTGCCCTTTATAAATACTTGGCTTATAATTTTGAAACCCTAGGACTCTTAGCAGATCAATTTCGTGTCACACTTGAGAAGAATATTGTTCATACTTCATTGATCTTGTTTCTTTTGAGAAAACTAAAAACTACAACATTGTGCTTCACGTTATAATAAGTTTTCTCTACATTTTCTCTTTGCCATTCAAACACTTATATCTTTCTACCTTCGTTGGAAACGTTGGTACGTTGAAGAATGAGACTCGATCGTGTTCGGCAATTCAAGTAGCTAAAGAGGAAAGATTGATGTGAAGACCAGAAGGTGTCCGGTTTCATTACCACGGACAAAACCAAAGAGTTCCTTGGTAGGGATCACAAGACGGGAGTAAGTCGGCTATGTTAGCGCGCCGTTACCACCCGATCTGTAAGTTGATTTTCATAGTGTATTGCTTCTCTAGTCGTTGAAGTCTGGAGGGTTTTTTTCGATTACCGTGGGTATCGAGTTTTTCCTTCGTCACTAAAAATCGTACATTATTATTATTATTTATGCTCGGTTATATTTTTCATACTCATCCTTATCTTAGCATCTAAAAATAAATATCCTTTACCGGTATTGAATATTTAATTTTTACTACTTTCACTATTTTTATCGGGGTCGAAATTTGATTGTATACTTTAGGACAAAAATTCCTTTTTTAATTGGTATCAGAGACTCACCCCGATCCACGACCCCATTCTGGATGTATACGAGTGGATCATTTTCCGTATCTCCTTTCTTTGATAGGAACAACTATACTTATTGGAAGGTTCGAATGAGAGCCTTCCTCAAGTCACTGGATGAGCGTGTTTGGGCTAGTACCCAACTTGGGTGGACTCCACCCAAGAGTGGCGATGAACCTAAAGTTCTGTCTTTGTGGTCAAAAGAAGAACTTGGTACTTGTAATTAGAATAGTAAGGGGTTACATGTTATTTTTATGGTTGTATCTCCTAATGAATTTAAACGGATTTCAATGTGTGAAACTTCTAAAAATGCGTGGGACATTCTTGAAATTACTCATGAAGGTATTAAATTTGTTAAAAATTTAAAATTACAAATGATTACTACTAGATTCGAAGAAATATGAATGAAAGATGATGAGACATTTGATGAATTCTTCATACAATTAAATGATATTGTAAATTTCACGTTTAATTTAGGAAAACGAATCCCTGAAAATAGAATTATTAGAAAAGTTCTACGATCGTTGCATGAACGATTTAGATTAAAAGTTATTGCGATTAAAGAAAGTAAGGATTTAGATAAATTAAAAATCGAAGAACTTGTAGGGTCCTTTCAAACTTATGAGCACACATTACCATAGTCAAGAAAGAATAAATCGATTATTCTAAAATCATATAGGGAAGAGAGAAACCAGGATTCCGATGAAGAATCGTGTAGCGATGAAGATTTTTCCTTATTTGTTAAGAATTTTAAAAAGTTTTAGAAGAAAAATAAATCTTCATCAAACAAACTAGGTGTGGATTTAAAACGTTCACCTAAATTTGAGAAGAAAGACCGACGTGAACTCAAGAGCTTCAAATCAAAAAATAGTCAAGGAGTTCAATGCCAAGAGTGTAAAGGATTTGGCCACTATCTGGTTGAATTCCCAAACCTTAAACGCCAATAAGGTCAAACTTTTAAAGTTAATGTGACCTTAAGCGATAACGAAAAAGAAGAGGGTGAAAAATGTTTTGAAGATGGCCCTGTCAAGTACATGGCTTTTATGACCTCAATATGTGGTGATTCAGTAGAAAATTTTAATCAATCTGATGGCTCTATAGATGAGTCAGAAGCTAAATTTGATAGATTTCAAGAAGTATATGACAAACTGTTTAGGGAATATTTGAAAGTAAAGAAACTAAATAGAACTTTAAACAGTAGGGTCATAGATTTGGAAAAAAATAAAATTAGCTCAACAATCCGAGTTAGATGCTAAAATCCAAGAAATTAAGAATCTGAAAATCTCATTTACTAAGCAAATTACAACTCTAAAATCTGAACTTGAAGTTACTAGAAAAGATTTAAAATAATTATTAAATAGGTTCACAAAATTAGATCATATGCTTAGGTTGGAAAAAATTGATGAAAATAAATAGGGTTTGGGGTATGCTGAGAATTTTTTTTAAAATGACATGAAACCCAAAACTATTTTTAATTCTGTCATGAAAATTCCACACCAATACGCTAACAAATCCAAACTCACTAAGCAACCGTCTCGACGTGTGGATAATAGATTTAACTCACATCATTTGGCCAATCCATATAGCCTAAATGATATGAATAAACCCACAAAACCTCTGCCAGCTTGTCATACTTGTAAAAAGATTGGCCACATTCGGTCCCACTGCTATACCATGAACTTTCCATATAACTAAAGGCAAGAGCTAAAAATGAACACACTTGTTGATTACATTCAGACATTAAAGGAACAAGTAAAAAGATTAAATGAGAAAGTGAATTCCGTGAGACAAGTATGGGTCAAGAAAAGTGAGCTTTATTACCCATTGACCAATCGTGACAAAAAGGGAAAGACCTGATTCCTTTTGATAGGTGGAGATTAGGAGAGACATGACTAATTATGTTAGGTGGAGCCTTGTCATTTTTGTGAGGGGGAGTGCTTCTTAGATTTCAGTACTGCCTGTATTCCATTCCTTCCACTATTGTATATTGATTTCTTACTTCTATTTTTATCATTTTATATTATGCATTTGTGGTACTAACCTATTTAACCAGGTAATTTTGTTACAATATTGACGCAACAGTCACAATATCGACACAGCAGTGCTAGTATAGATTTATACATTTTCGTATTGTATCATTTATATTCCTTACTAGGCGTAAATTTTTATATATACGGGTTCTATCTCGGTGGTATCTGAACCCGTACTTCTCTTATATTTATTTTATTTTTTTAAATGTTTTATCATGGAATTGCCAAAGAGGAAGATTGTTAGGGCCATTTTTATGATTAGCACATTCCGTGACAATATATATTAATATATCGTTGTCGGGTTATGAGTTATCGAAGTGTTGCATCAACATACATCCATTGCTGTCTGTTTCAACTTCTATGGATATCGCGCCTACTATGTGCTCTCTAACCACTCAAACCCAAAATCCTGAAACCCCGTGCTCTCCGCGCGCTCTCTACCATCTCAACCCCAAAAATTCGAAACCTTGCACTCGCTGTACGCTCGAGCGCAAAATTCAGAAAGGGCTCGCTCGTTGCGTGCCGCCTCCATGCTCGAGCAACTCGAGCGCCACGACAACGGGTAACTTTTTAAATGCGAATTTTGCGCCATCTATAAATATTTGGCTTATAATTTTAAAATCCTAGGACTCTTGGCAGATCAATTTCGTGCCCTACTTGAGAAGAATATTGTTCATACTCCATTGATCTTACTTCTTTTGAGAAAACTAAAAGTTACAACCTTGTGCTTCATATTATAACAAGTTTTCTCTACATTTTCTCTTTGCCATTCAAACACTTACATCATTCTACCTTCATTGAATACGTCGGTGTGTTGAAGAAGGAGACTCGATAGTATTCGACAATTCAAGTGGCTAAAAAGGTAAGATTAACGTGAAGACCGGAAGGTGTCCGATTCTGTTGCCGTGGGCAAATCTAAGGAGTTCCTTGGTAAGGATCACAAGACGGGAGTAAGTCGATTAGATTAGCGCGTTGTTACCATCCGTTCTGTAAGTTGATTTTCATAGTGCATTGCTTCCCTGGCCGTTGAAGCCCGGTGAATTTTTCTCGATTACCGTGGGTATCAAGTTTTTTCTTCGTCATCAAAAATCGTGCATTATTATTATTATTTATACTCGATTATATTTTGCATGCTCGTCCTTATCTGTAGCGTCTAGAAATAAATATTCTTTACGTGTATTAAATATTTAATTTTTACTACTTTCGCTATTTTTATTGGGATCAAAATTTAATTATACACTTGAGGACAAAAAACCCTTTTTCACACATAATCTGGATTGAATGGTGTCAGGTTATATCAAATTTGGGTACTTCCTAAAACTGTTGTAGTTACACTGCTAAAAAAGGCACAACCTTAGCATCTCTCTGATTCATTGGACAAATAAAATTTAACTGACAATATTTAAATTTTTAAAAAATAAACTAAACATTTTTTCTTTGTTTTTAAAAATTGAATTAATTATCAAAGAATTTTAATATTTTCAGAAAAATGACAAATATTTAAAAAAAATTACAAATCAACCATCTTTATTTTTTGAAATTTTAAAATGGAGATATAAGAACCGTATCTCATTTGAGTAATATAACATCCGCATTTGGGGGCTATACATCCGATGCGTACCTGGATCCGACTTCGAACAGATTCGGATTCTATTGGATGGTTTGAACTGGCTCCGTTCACTGAGCACGAATCCTGCACACCACTAAAATGAACGAGAGATTAGCGTTGACGGTGGAAAGTTGTCCCACCGAAAATACTCTGACGCTCAAGTTAGTAAAATATTCTTCAAGAGGGAAGAAACTGAAATTGAGAGAGAGTGAAGGGAAAGAGTGTTGGACCCAGATGTAAGAAAGATGTGAGGTCTTCTTGAATCTGGGAGGTGGGAAGGCAGTAAACGGCCGTGAGGGCTCGCTTGTTTCCTTAGGGTTTTTTGGGAGATCGAACGTGGCAGAGAAGGCTGGCTTCTGTGTGCACTCGATCGTCCTTTGGAACGCGCAGGCAATTGGCAGTGTTCAAGGTTGCGTAAATCAATCTAAGCCTTGAAGAAAGTATTAATGAGAGCCTGTGCCTTGGTCAGTATGGAAGAAAGCATCAAAGAGAGCATGCCCTGGATGATGATCCTAGGGTTTGTTTTATGGCTGAGAAGGTGATCTCCCTCCTTTGGAAGGCGCGATACCCTCTGTCCACCTTGGCTGGCTTGCCTTCTGGAGCCCCTGCCCATTGCCATGCTGATCGTAATTATTTTCTTATGAAGCGGCCAACAACTTTCCAAGCCAGTTTCTTTCCTCCTCAGCATACTACTGTTGGAGTGTCTTAGCTGGCAAGGAATTGGGAGGATCTGACGCTTTCCTTATTTGAAGGGCGCCAATCTTGTCAATGTCTTTCCTGGTGTAAATTAAGATCGTGGGGGACGTGTGAAAAGTTGTGGTTGGCCGTCTGATGAGCGGTGGGCCCAAATAGAGCGGGCCCATCACTGTAGAAAGGCGTCATTTGGGCCCAATGTGTAAGGCGCAGACGGTCAACGTCTGAGTTGACCGTCAGCGTGTTGGTCGTCTTTGTGAAGAACGAAGGGAGAGTGGCTGGCGAGCAACTGATGTGCTGTGGGCCAGAATGGAATAGGCCCATCACTGTAGCAAAGCTTCTAAAGGCCCAACAGAGCTGCACGAGGGCGGTCAACATTGCATTGACCGTCTGGGAGCAAGTTGGCCGCCAAGACGGTCAACGCCACCGTTGACCGTCTTGGACTTTCCAATTCCTGTGCCCGTTTTCTCACTGGGCCGTCAAAAATATTGACTAGCCTTCTTGGGCTTCCGCTGACCTTTCTTTGGGCCGGCCCATTACTAGTGTACCCATCACTAGCCCCCCATGCTGGTGGTCAGATTTCTGGCCTCCAGTATGTTAATGATGGGATGCCTTTTCTTTCTTTGAGGATCTCGTGAGAATTCGCAAAGAACGTGAAGGAGAGTTTGACCGGAATTGTTGACTGTTTTGTCAATTTTAAAGTACTAGAATTGTTGACCGTTTTGGTCAATTCCGGAGTCCCAGAATTATTGACCGTCCTGGTCAATTCCGGAGTACCAGAATTGTTGACCGTCCTGGTCAATTTCGGAGTACCAGAATTGTTAACCGTCTTGGCCAATTCTGGGAATTCTTTCTGCCAGCTTTTGGCCGGTTTATTGGACAGAAAATGACACGTGTCCCCCGTTGGTTGGGCGGAGGTCCTGGCCATTAATGCGCTGGGGATCCGCCATTCATAAAGCCAAGTAGGGAGGCGACACGTGGCGATCCTGACGGTGGCCTTAATGAGGGGTTTCTGTGTCAGAAACCCGTTCCTTTGTGAGGTCAAGTGGGGAGGTGACGCGTAGCAGGACTGACGGCGTCCTTTGCATACTTGGCGCTTAAGTTTCTCCTTCGTATTTTGAAATCAGTTATGCCTTCAAACCGTCGTCTTCTCCGTTCTCGTCTCTCAACTAAGTGCCTTCAAAGAAACCCTAAAGCTTTTCCTGATCATGGCTTCTATGGCCGATTTCTCGTCCGTTTTGAGGGAGAATGATGTCAAAACTCTGTGCGTCGAGTTCAACATTCCGAAAGAGATGGCCTGAAGGGTTCCGAGCGAGGACGACAAAGCTTTTTCCCCACCGGAGGGGTACATTACTGTCTATAAGGCCCACATGAGGAGCGGCCTTCGTCTGCCCTTGCCGAAGGAGTTGGATTCGATCGTGGCGGCTCTGCGAGTACCCATCGCCCAGCTCCATGCCAACGCGGTGAGGTACATTTGTACTTTATGTATTTTTGTCCGGAAGCTTGACCAGAAATTTAGGATATCCGGGGTTAAAGTTATATTTAAAATGACCCAGGGGGCGGAGTGGATTTTACTAAGCCCCTATGCGGGAATAAAAATAAACAAGGCCATTCATGATTCTTTGAAGAACTGGAAAGACTGGTTCTTCCTCGTGAAAGTGGGAGAGAAGTGGCCTATTGCGAGGAGTTGGGGCAAGGTTCCAGAGGCGCACCTTAGTACGCCGTCTCCGGCGGAGAGCGCCACGTATGCCTGGTTGACCAAGGCCATACGGCTTAGTCCTGACGAGTTTAGGAGGGATTCTTGGTCTCCCGGGCAGAGGCCAAGAAGGCTAACTGGGGGCCACCATCATCGACTCAAAAGCCGCATCCTCCGATTATAATGATGAGACGTGAAGACTCAAGGGGTGTAATCATCCGCCCCAGGACCTCGGAGGAAGCTGCTGAGAGGGTAACTGCTACGCCCTCATCATCCTCGTCACAGATTGACCCTGTGGCTGCCGGGATCTGCGGCGGATCCGGCAGCACTTCTGGAGTGGATAGGCTGGCGGAGGCCGGAGGAGTCATCCTAGCCCAACCTGCGGTGAAGGTGGTTCCAGGCGCTGCCTGGATGGAATCGGCGGAGGAGCCAGCTCGCGACATGCCTGAGGGTTCGCATGTCTATATTGTGGAGCCGTTGACGAGGGCTGATCCACCAACAGCAGCTCCAAAGGCAGCTAGGAGGAAAAAGCCTGCTGCGACTACTCCAGTGGTTGCAGGAGAGGAGCCTGCCGCTGCCGTTGATGATGATGAGTTCTTGGATCGTATTTTGGATGAGGCAGCGGCATGTTCGGCGCGAGTGGGTGCTCCTGGCTCGTCATCTCCTATTCCACCGCCAGCTGAACCAGGCCTGGAGTCCAGTCCCATGAGGTCCTATAGGAAGACCTATGAGGTATAATTTCTGTAACGGCTCCATTGTATTTCTTTCTTCCTTGTGTTTATGAACTCACACTTTGTTTTTGTTCTGTGCAGCCAAGAAGATTCGCCTCAGCTGTCTCCCAGGAAATGGAGCAGTGCGATCGCATCATTGCAGATCGGGAGGCTAAGATAGCTTGGCCAGAGGCCAAGCTAGCCGCCTCAGGAGGGGAGCTCCGAGTGCAGACCACCGCTCTTGAGGCTGTTGTGGCGAACGTAGAGACAGAGAATGCCAAGCTGAAGGCAGAGAACGCTGAGCTGAAGACGGAGGTTGCTCGCTTGAAGGTGGAGGATGATCGACTTAAGGCGAGCAACAAACGTCTTTCAGATCGAGCCGCTGCCGCAGAGAACGAGTTGGCCACTCGGATGAGCCCCCATGAGGTCGGGGGCGCGCTGCACGCCCGGCTGTTGGAGGGGCTCAATATTGGGCAGTGCGTGGTGCGGTTGATCGTTCCTGACTTCCCAATGGAGTTTATAAATCAAAAAAACCGCGCTGCGTAACGCAAGAAAGATTTGGAAGGAAAGCCCCGAGACAGCCAGGGTGGTCCTCCGCCCCTGTAGCTTTTTGTATTTCTTTTACTTTTTAGATTTCATGTAAATTGTAACACACTTTATGAGCAATGAAATGGAAATTCTTTCCAGTCTGGTACCCACTGTCCTTTATTGCTTTGTGTATGTTTATGTTGTGGTGTCAGACGGCCAACCTGGTTGGTCGGTTAACGTTGTTTGTTTGCTTAGGGGCTGAGCCAGTTGGCTTGGCAGGCGGTTGCATTAACCAGTCATGCAGTGCTGTCCAAGTGGAAACTTGGGCAGTCAGTATTAGAGAAGGTACGCTTCTCGTTATTATTTAATCACGCTATCCTTTTGTCTAGAAGGTTAGTGCGTGGGATAGCCAACCTGGTTGGCTGGCTGCCTAAGGAGTAAGATCCTTAAGCCAGGCAGGCGGTTGTAATAACCAGCCTGGAGGGGCCGTGCAAGTAAAGACTTGGGCTGCCAATGTTCGAGAAGAAATGTTTCTCCCTTCGACAGTCGTTGACTGACGTTGCTGCTCCCCGAAAGGAGGTCGTCGCGTGTGTCATACTTGCTCCCTAAGGTTTTTGGACCGCTATGGGCCACTTGGTTGACCAAGGTTTCAGACCGCTCATGGGTCACTTGGATGACTAGGGTTTCAGACCGCTCATGGGCCACTTGGATGACCAAGGTTTCAGACCCCTCGTGGGCCACCTGGATGACCAGGGTTTCAGACCGCTTATGGGCCACTTAGATGACTAGGGTTTAAGACCGCTTATGGGCCACCTGGATGACCAGGGTTTCAGACCACTTTTTGGGCCACCTAGATGACTAGGGTTTAACGAGAAGGTGAAGACCCTCCCGACTTAGGGGCAGTCTAGGTCGGGTAAACCTGCGAGACAAACACAGTTCATATACAACCTAAGATCTATATGCTAAGTAAACTCCCCATTTTATCAAGTTAAAACAAGCATGCGAATGAATGTATTCAAGTGGGTGAGTGCGTACCTGGGTTCTCTACTGAAAGTAGCGCTTTAGGTGGGTTGCGTTCCACTTTCGTGGGACCAACTTTTCGTCCTGGTTTCAAAATTTGTATGCTCCGTTTCGCAGGACGGTTGAGATAAGGAAAGGTCCCTCCCAGTTGGGAGAGAGCTTGTTGCGGCCAGCCAGCTTGCCTGTGTTCTCAACGCCTCGTAGGACCAAGTCCCTAGCGTTGAATTGCCAGGATTTCACCTTTCTGTTGTAGTATTGGTAATTCGGTGTTGGTACGCTGCTGTTTGCATTCTGGCGGCATCGCGGGCTTCCTCTAACAAGTCTAAGTGTTCCCTAATTTTATGGGAGTTGGTCCGTGGGTTGAAGGACTCCACCCTGAGACTTGGAAGCCCGATTTCGACCGGGATCACTACTTTAGTCCCGTAACAGAGGTTGAAGGGTGTTTCACGTGTTGGTTCTTTCGGGGTTGTACGATAAGACCAGAGGATGGAGGGGAGTTCATCAGCTTAGGAGCCCCTAGTGTCCTCCAGCTTAGTCTTTAACCCGTGGAGTAGCGTACGGTTTATGACCTCCACCTGCCCGTTAACTTGGGGGTATGCCACCGAAGTGTGGACCAACTTAATCCCAAGGCTGGTGTAATACTTGGTGAAGCGTTTCCCCGAGAATTGGGTCCCGTTGTCGGTCACTAAGACCACTGGGACGCCAAACCTGCAGACAATGCCTTGGCGAGGAAATTCCAGTGCATTGTGTTCGGTGATTTTTGCTAGCGGGACTGCCTCGACCCACTTGGTGAAGTAGTTGATACCCACAAAGATAAACTTTCTCTGCCCCGTGGCAATGGAAAATGGGCCGAGTATATCAAACCCCCATTGTGCGAAGGGCCATGGAGCCTGAAGTGACTTCAGGTCCGCGGACGGCTGGTGGTGAAGGTTTCCATGAAGCTGGCAGCTTTCACATTTCTTCACAAATTCAAGCGCGTCCTTCTTCATCGAGGGCCAATAATAGCCCTGCTGCATGATCTTGATGGCCAGGTTTTTCCGGCCTATGTGTGATCCACAGATCCCGAGGTTAACCTCGCTCAGCGCATAGTCCACCTCCTCAGGTGATAGGCAGCGGAGGTACGGAGTCGAGTATCCACGGCTATACAGCCGCCCATCGACTACCGTGTACCAGCCGACCGTCTTTTTAATTCACTTGGCCTTCTCGGCGTCCTCTGGGAGTGATCCGTCAGCCAAGTATCTAAGATAGGGCGTCATCCAGTTTTCCGCCTTGAAAATCTGCATTGCCTCCTGTTTCTCTATACTGGGAGCATTCAGAACATCCCGCATGTCCCTCGAATACTGTTCTGGACTTTTGGCAGTGGCGGCTCTAGCCAACCGGTCTGCCTTCCAATTTTCAGCTCGAGGAACGTGAATCAGGGTCAGTTTGCTAAAACCCTGGATGGCTTCCCTTGCCTTTGCCAGGTACCTGGCCAAGGTAGGGTTGTTCGCCTCGAAGCCCCCATTGACCTGGTTGACGATTAATTCGGAGTTGCTGTAAACCGCCAACCTCTTGGCGGAGCACTCATTTTCTAATCGCAAGCCAACTAGCAGGGTTTCGTACTCGGCGACGTTGTTAGTCGCCTGGAAGTCAAGCTTTAGGGAGTACTTGATCTCGAATCCATCAGGGGTCGTAAGGACCACCCCTGCTCCGTTGCCACTGTCCGTGGACGATCCGTCCACGTGGAGTGTCCACTCTGGGACCTCGTCGGGCAGTTCTGTACTTTCTACGAGCTGTTCCTCGTGACTTGGGGTCGTGGTTTCAACAATAAAGTCAGCCAGAGCCTGCGCCTTTATTGTGGGTCTGGGCCTGAATTCGATATCGAACTCACCCAATTCAATAGCCCATTTCACCAGCCGTCCAGAAACGTCTGGTTTTTGGAGTATGCCCTTCAGCGGCTGGTCAGTAAGGACCACTATATGGTGTGCCTGAAAGTATGGCCTCAATTTTCGCGTTGTGAAGATAAGTGCCAGGGCCATTTTTTCAGCGCGCGGATAGCTCGTTTCTGGGCCAGTCAATTTTTTGCTCACATAGTAAACCAGCTGCTGGGTATCGGATTCCTGGCGCACGAGGACGGAGCTGAGGGACACTTCTCATACTGCCAAATAAATGTACAGCTCCTCCCCGTCCTTGGGCGACGCTAGCATTGGCGGGCTGGCCAGATACTGCTTCAATTCATTGAAGGCTGTCTGGTAGTCAGTCGTCCACTGGAATCCATTGGATTTCATTCCTCTTAGGGCTTTAAAGAAGGGCAGGTACTTGTCGTCGGATTTCGCGAGGAAGCGGGACAAAGCAGCCAGCCGCCCAGTTAATCGTTGGACGTCTTTGACGTTTCGTGGGGAAGCCATGTCAGCGAGGGCCTTAATCTTTTCTGGGTTTGCCTCGATCCCTCGTTGGGAGATGATGAAACCCAAGAACTTCGCAGAGGCTACCCCGAAGACGCACTTGGCTGGATTTAGCTTCATTCGGTGCTGGCAGAGCACTTTAAAGGACTCTTCCAGGTCACGTATGTGGTCGCCAGTGACTCTGCTCTTAACGAGCATGTCGTCGACGTAGACTTCCATGTTGCGATCAATCTGCTTTTCGAACATCTTGTTGACAAGTCGCTGGTAAGTCACTCCAGCGTTTTTCAGTCCGAAGGGCATCACCTTGTAGTAGTAGGTGCCCTGGTCCGTCATTAACGAGGTATGCTTATTGTCTTCCGGACTCATTTGAATATGGTTGTAACCCGAATAGGCGTCCATGAAGCTGAGCAGTTCATGGCCAGCCGTGGAGTCAACCAGCAGGTCGATCCGGGGTAAGGGAAAACTGTCTTTCGGGCAGGCTTTGTTGACGTCGGTAAAATCGACGCACATTCGCCATTTTCCGTTGCTCTTTTTAACCATGACGACTTTTGAGAGCCAATTCGGGTATTTGAATTCTCTGATAAACCCAGCGTCCAGTAGCTTTTTCACCTCCTCTCGGACGCCAATCAGCTTTTCGACGGAGTAATTCCTCCGCTTCTGCCTGACCGTTTTCGGTCTGGATCAAGGCCCAGCATGTAGACCATCACCTCAGCCGAAATCCTGGGCATGTCTATGGGAGTCCATACGAACAGGTCAGCGTTCCTTTGCAGGAACGCGATCAACTCATCGCGTAGTTGTCCGGCGAGTGAGCCGCTGATCTGGACACACTTATCCGATTTCCTCGGGTTCAGTGGGATCAGATCCGTGGCTTCGCCGGGCTGTGCCTGTTGGAGGGTTGCCTCGTCCAGATGGTCGAGCTCTCTAACTGTCTGGGCACTGCCGCTTAGGGCAATCTCGGCCATGTAACAGGTCCGCCTGGTAACCTGGTCGCCCAGAACTTCTCCGACACCGTAGGGCGTAAGGAATTTTATCTTAAGGTGTGAAATTGACGTGACAACCCCAAACGCAGTTAGGCATGGCCTGCCTAGTATATCGTTGTATACTGAGGGCAGGTCAACCACTAGGAAGGTTAGCATGCGACTTGTTGGTTTCGAGTAGGTGCCCAAGGTGACTTCCAGTTGGATTATCCTTGGACGGGCACCGGTTCATTGTCAAGGCGTATAAAGGTCCTTCAGCGGGTTTTAGTTGATTCTTTTTTAAGCCTAATTTAAAGAATGTATCCAAGTAAAGCAAGTCTTTAGAGCTACCATTATCAATAAAGACTCGTTTCAGCTGGTAGTCTGAAATACCATTTGAAACGAGTGCTGAGATTACAAGGGGATCAGCATGGGGGACATTACATAATTTGAGTCACAATCACTGAAGCTAATAGTATTATCTATTGTGCGCTGTTTCTTCCTCCCAGTCTGCTACTCCTTGCTATCCGCCGGGCTCCTGACAGGTCGAATGATGATCATGTTAACCACTCCTGCCGCAATCCTATTCCGGAGAGGAGTCTGCTCCTGCCCCTCTTCATCAGCCGCCCCTGAGTTCTGTTCGGGACCTCTAACAAACTTCGTGATGTGTCGTCTGCGAATTAGGTCTTCGATTTCTCTCTATAGTGTCTTGCAGTCCTCGGTTGAATGGTCAGCAGAGCGATGGAAGTCACAGTACTTTGATTAGTTTCCAGAGTCTTTCTTCAGCGGTTTGGGCCACTTTAGGAATTTTTCTCCACGAATCTGCATGAGGATGTTTGCGTGTGTGTCGGTCAGAGGTGTGAAACTAGTGGGCCCGTAGTCTCTGCATTCTGGAGGCCCAGTCTGGCGCTGCTTCTGGCGGAGGTGATCCCCGCCGCTGTACTTTCTCTTCCCCTCACCAGGGAACGGCCGAGGCTGATCCGCCTGTTTAGGACATTTTGTCTCGTTGGCCTCTTCTGCTGTAGCGTAGGCCCTGGTGATGGATTCCGCCTCGCGGAAGGTCTGAGGGTTCTTGTGGACAAGGTGCTTGAAAAAGTCACCGAGAGTAAACGCTGAGATGAAACTACCCAGTTTCATCTCCTCTGTGATCCTGGGGATCCTTCTGGCTTCAGCCGCGAAGCGATCCAGGAAATGCCGTGGGTTCTCTCCCAATTTCTGCTTTATGTGGGAGAGGTGTCACGACTGCTTCTCTTCCCGTCGGCTGGAAACGTATTGAGCCAGGAAGAGATCCGTGAGTTCACGGAAGCTGCTGACAGTGCCGGAAGGGAGGTGGTGGAACCAGATTCTGGCGTCTCCCTTCAGGGTGAATGGAAAGCAACGGCACATTGCCGAGTTTTCTAGCCCTTGTAGACTTAGATGGGTACGGAAGTGGTCCAGGTGGTCAACCGGATCACTACCCCCATCGTATAAGTCAAGGGATGGCATCTTGAATTTTGACGGCAGTGGACAGCCCAATATCTCCGCAGTGAAAGGAAATCTGTCCAAGTCGATGGCGCGCTTGTCATTCTGGAACACGTGGTTCCAGATTTGGTCCACTCGCAGATCGGTGCGAGTGACGTTTGCAGATCGTTTGGAGTTGAGGAAGTCCTTTAACTCCGTCTTGTCCCCGGTGGGTTCAGCAGCCGGTCGGCTGCTGCCTCCAGTGGACCTGGCAGTCCTGGAGGCTCGCTCCTGGACTGTGTGGTGGTCTTCCATCCGAGAGTATCGAGGATTTCTTCTTTCTGGGCTCTCTGTCAGAGACGTACTTCCGGAGCATTTCATTGGCCTGTTCTGGCCAGGAACGCGAGAGGACGCCGGAGCCGGATTATTTTCGGCTTCGGCAGGCCTTTTAGCCGGCTTCTTCTTCCTTTGGCCACCCTTTTTAGTGGTAGGAGCAGGAATGGCTGCTGGTGGAGCCACTTGTTGTCGTTGCTCGTTCTGCGTTAAAAGTAACTGGAGTAGACGATTGTTGATCTGTATCTGCTCCACCAGTTGTTAAAAATAAGGCAGGGGAACCCCGCCTGTGGCCCCGTTGACCAGGACATCAGTAGTATGGTCCTGGTCGGGGTTAGCAGTTTCTCTAGCGGGATCGCTAGTTTGGGCTCTCGTGTTCACCATTACAGAATCAGAAGGTGACAGAGAGAGTTTGTGCAGGTTTTGGTGGTAGGCTTTTAGTAAGCGCTTCCCACAGACGGCGCCAATGATGCGTACCTGAATTTGACTTCAAATAGATTCGGATTCTACTAGATGGTTTGAACCAACTCCATTCACTGATAACAAATCCTGCACACCACTAAAACGAACGAGAGGTTAGCGTTGACGGCGGAAAGTTGTTCCACCGAAAACACTCCGACGCTCAAATCAGTAAAACAGTCTTCAAGAGGAAAGAAACTGAAATTGAGAGAGAGTGAAAGGAAAGAGTGTTTGACCCAGATGTAAGAAAGACATGAGGTCTTCTTGAATCTGAGATGTGGGAAGGCAGTAAAAGGCCGTGAGGGCTCGCTTGTTGCCTTAGAGTTTTTTGGGAGATCGAAGGTGGCAGAGAAGGCCGGCTTCTGTGTGCATTCGATCGTCCTTTGGAGGGCTCAGGCAATTGGCAGTGTTCAAGGTTGCGTAAATCAATCCAAGCCTTGAAGAAAGTATCAATGAGAGCCTGTGCCTTGGTCAGTATGGAAGAAAGCATCAAAGAAAGCATGCCCTGGATGATGATCCTAGGGTTTGTTTTATGGTTGAGAAGGTGATCTCCCTCCTTTGGAAGGCGCGATCCCCTCTGTCCACCTTGGCTGGCTTGCCTTCTGGAGCCCCTGCCTATTGCCATGCTGATCGTGATTATTTCCTTGTGATGCGGCCAACAACTTTTCAAACCAGTTTCTTTCCTCCTCAGCATACTACCGTTGGAGTGTCTTGGCTGGCAAGGAATTGGGAGGATCTAGCGCTTTCTTTATTTGAAGGGCGCCAATCTTGTCAATGTCCTTCCTGGTGTAAATTAATATCGTGGGGGACGTGTGGAAAGCTGTGGTTGGCCGTCTGATGAGTGGTGGGCCCAAACGGAGCGGGCCCATCACTGTAAAAAGGCGTCATTTGGGCCCAATGTGTAGGGCGCAGACGGTCAATGTCTGAGTTGACCGTTAGCGTGTTGGCTGCCTTCGTGGAGAATGAAGGGAGAGTAGCTGGTGAGCAACTGATGGGCTGTAGGCCAGAATGGAATAGGCCAATCACTGTAGCAAAACTTCTAAAGGCCCAACCGAGCTGCACGGGGGCGGTCAACATTGTATTGACCGTCTGCAAGCAAGTTGGGCGCCAAGACGGTCAATGCCAACATTGACCGTCTTGGACTTTCCAATTCTTGGGCCTGTTTTCTCATTGGGCCGTCAAAAATGTTGACTGGCCTTCTTGGACTTCCACTGACCTTTCTTTAGGCCGGCCCATTACTGGTGTACCCATCAACATCTTTCATATAAGAAGTAATTTGTATATCTCTAATATCTATCAATGAATTATAGTGGAGATTAAAATA